>JAKEYF010000162.1:0-129051 GCA_021527775.1 Lactarius sanguifluus | reverse complement strand
TGAGTCATTGGATCCGCTTGCTCGGGCCCTGGCGCCTCCGGAGGATGAGACACCAGAGCACCGTGCCATGCGCGAAGCCAAGGAGACCGAGGCGCGGCGCGTGAGCGAACGGATCGATGAACAGATTAGAATGGAGAAGCAGGCGAATTCGCGCAAGAAGCTTACAGTGAAGGTGCTCATGCTGGGTCAGGTAGAGAGTGGTACGTCCGCCGTCCCCCTCCTGTTAGTGCGGGCTTAGTAACCCAGCCTTGCAGGGAAGTCCACGCGGTAAAAAGTCCTTCTGGGTTCCCACCTTGCGCGATTTGATGTGTGTTCACCCAATCTCATCACGCAGTCTTCCAAATGTCGTACGCCCCCAAGGCGTGGGAGGGAAGAGAGAATGTCGTGGCGCACCGTCATCCATCTCAACCTCGTCCGCTCTGTCAACACGATCCTCGATGCGCTCGAGCACGCCCCCGAGACCGCCGTACGGGTGAAACCTTCTCCGGATGCGTCTCAGTCCGCTGCGCCGTGTGCAGCGCGACCTCGAGGACGCATCTTGGGCTTGCCGAGGGCGAGGAGGTGCACGCGGCTTCCGAGGCGGGGATCTTTCGGCGGCCGGGCGGAGGTCTGCGTGCGCTCGCGGAGCGGTTGGACTGCCTGCGCTCGGTCGTGCGAAGCAGCGCGCCGAAGAACCCGGGGAGGGCGCTCGCCTGCCAGACGAGGCGCTGGAGGTCAGCCTCATGTCCCGTGATGACATCGCCGCGCTATGGGGTGATGATAGTGTCCGCGCTGCGCTAGAGGTGCGTAACGTGCGCCTAGAGGACAGGTCTGGATTGTGAGCGACCACCTTTACCTGCATTGTCGATCCATACTCTGAGCTCTCTCCTAAAGCTTCTTGGACGACCTCTATCGAATTGCGCACCGGGGTTACGAGCCAACCGACGATGACGTGGTTCGCGCGCGTTTACGGACAATGGGTGTGCAGAGTACCGTTTCTTGTTTGAGGACTGGTGCGCGTCATTCTGTGTTTGATAACATCGGTTGTTGACTTTCCGGTCAAGGGCAAGAGGCAGGGCACGAGTGGATTTTTTATGATGTTAGCGGTTCACGAAGTCACGTGGGTCCTGATTGCCGTTATCTGCAGATAACGACTAAAAACAGTTCTCCAGCGCGGCTCATGGCACCCATATTTTATGGATGTACAAGCGATCATCTTTCTTGCTCCAATATCGGTGTTCGACGAGAAGATAGATGGGGAAGGAGGCCTCAATCGACTGGAGGATAGCATCAAATTTTGGACCACGATATGTAGATCCAAGCTTCTAGCCAAGGTAATTGATTTCTCAGTTGTCATTCTTATCTGTGCACGAGGGGATTTACGAGCTACGTTACGCAGGTGGAACTTGTCCTCTTCCTCAACAAGTGCGATATCCTCGAGAGGAAGCTCGCACGTGGTGTTTCGATGAATCAATATATCTCCACTTACGGCGACCGCGCAAATGACATGCCAACAGCGTCCAAGTGTGCGTCTTCGCTTTGAGCGTGCAGGCATGATTGGGGGGTAACTCATATCATGCCATGCACAGACCTCCGGCAGCAGTTCCAAGAAATCGCGCGCAAAGATTCTCCTGAACCGCGTCGTGTCTACACCTTCCTCACGACTGCGATCGTACGTCTATTTCTTTCTTTGTTATATACTTACCTGAGTGCGATGATCGTTTGGGCAGGACACACGTGCCATGACTATCACGCTTGGGACCATCCGCGCGAGCATTGTCAAAGAAAACCTCAAAAGGGCGGAGCTTGTAACCTAAAATATTTGTACTTGGATCCGAGAAGACACCAATATCCGCTTTCTTCTCTTCTCTCCTGCCCACAATTCTTGGTTCTCGGCGCTATGATGTACTGGTCATGAACCGACGCGACGGAGACGGATCTGTTCATATTGGATAGATAGATGTAACTAAATTTCTAGTGACAACTTACAGTAAACTGTAATCTAAGCCAGAACTATAATAGCACTACTGTAACTGGCCGTGTGTCCTCTTGGCAACGACAACAACAGCGATGGTCGCACCGTGCATTTAATAACACCTCGGAGTTGATGAAGTACTCGTTTATCGTGAGATGGGTGGTACTGCGTCGACCACGGATCAGTCGGGACATCGCAAATTGATGAGGGCTCACTACGACCACGCAGTGCTGAGGCGTTCCGCGGACGCTAACAGCCACGCTCGCAACTTCTGGCCAGCCTATCTTCTATCATAGCTTCTCGGAATGCAATTCCGCGTGCGCGGCTGGCACTGGGTGAGAGAGTCCCACACTTCTCTGCTCGCTCCACCGCGGCATACTTTGATACACTGCGACGCGCCACGCACGCCCGCCTCTCGATCTGCCGTGGTCGCGGCACGAGAGAGGTAATTCCCCAGCACCAGAATAGCGATCAAATACCACGGTGGACCACTCCCACCCCTCGGAATATCAGATGATTGTTAGGTTTGTATTTCCAACACCCTTCAGATGTGTGACGACGTCTGCTGTTGTGCCAAGGAATATGTGCTCCCACTCCAATCAAACCGATGCCTGCCAGTGCCAGTTCCAGAGTGCCAGGTGCTGCAGCAAGTCAAGCATGGCACAACCACACCGAGATCCGAGCCGCTCTCTCCCCCCCCCCCAGTCCACCGCTCGAATACTACCAATAGTCGGCCGGAACTAGCGACTCCTAGCCGACGGCCTTCGTGCCTCCTTCTCGGAAAAGCGAGGCGGGAGACGGGGCCCTTCAATCGGGGATTGCAAGTCTGAGTACTGGTGGTCATAGAAGTGGAAAAAAAGAAGGGCTACGGGCAGCACCGCGGTTCGGCACCACACCGAATCAACTTCCGTGGCACATGGTTGATATGATGTTAGGAGGGTACCATTGACCAGGTTCCCTAGGCCCATCAAATAGTCTAAATCCAGTCGTCAAGCCAAGGATCCAACTCTTTTCGAGCCTGATGCCTGAGTCCCTGTCCCCGTCCATACCCACGGGCCGCGGGCCAGTCTGTCAGTGGGGCGGTAGAGCCTGTTAGTAAGTGGAAGAAACTTCCAATGTTCTAACTTGACTACCATGTCCCCTCCGCCGACTCCGACTTGGAAGGACTTAAGTTGCGGAGGGCTAGACTAGTAACTTGAAAGTCCGAGCCTACACCAGGTGCCGGGGAGCACAAACAGGCACTGTACCAGTAACCGCCCGCCGCCCTAGTTGTCGTAGTAGTACTGTAGTAGCCTTGGGTAGTGGTGGTTGCCAACGGATCGCATCAAGGCATCAATGCAATCAGGGATCGCATAGTATGTAGCCGCATATATCCGGGCCGCTGCCGGCAACTTAAAGGCTTTGCTTGAAGGTGCTCATGAATGATCATGCAGTCGAGTAACAACGTGGTGACTGCTAGAAAGACATCACCAGGACTGATGAGGTCTAGGAACCCAGCTCCGCCACCTGCGATACCATTTCAGCTACTTACTGTGCTGTCGCCAAGGAACGGACTGCCGTGTCCGCTCGGCTGTACTCGGGCCCTCGACCCCAAGCCCCCGACCCCAGGCCGTCCACGTTCATATTTTGGACGGATACCGCTGATAAGATGCAGAGAAACTTCCGTGGGGTAATGCGCAGCATCAGGGAAGCCGCGCTGGAGGCCTGTTGGCTTGCACGTTCTTCCATCCAATTGTTTTTTGCACCGAATCCGCTCCACAGCACCCACATTGTCCGCGCGCCGTCGGTCCATCGGTCTATCGGTCCGCAAGCAAAAGTTTTCCGATCTGCGACCTTCTCTGGGCCCCACGCAGATCTTGAATTCGGAATGGGGCCGAGGCTCTACCGCGAGGACTCTGGAACTCACCGGTTATTTCGAGTTAACTTATTTGCTTGTCGCCCTCGAGGAGCCTAGTGCAGCAGAGACCAAGTGCTTGCTTGGACACTAAGGTGACACCTGCGACTGCACAAACAAGAACCCCGAACAATCTTCTCTATTCGACAGTGGCGATGGGCCGCGCATGTGCGCACGGAGGCTGGCGAGAGTGAGAACGAGAGATGATAACAAGGGAGAACTAGCGTATAAATAGCTCGCCAAACAGAATCACGTCAATACCAATGACCAGCAAGGGGTCGAAGGAAGGGGGCGGACGGGACGACATTCTCGCCGTGCTGTATGTACATGTGCACCCCTGGTCACGCAGACCATGGTGCGTGTGGGCTTTCCTCAATGCGGAACGGGACGTGGGTCCCGCCTAATGCCAAGCTTTGCAGGCTGACTTCCTTGCTTCCCATACAGTAATACAATCACTTTTTTTTCTTGAGCGCTTCCTCAATAGATAGCAGTGGGGATATGGGGCGGTGGGAATGGATGAGATCACGACGCCCGAGCCCCGCTCCTGTTGTCGGTTGGTCTAGGTGTCCGTGTCCGTAAGACACCGAGTGTCGTCATAAGGCTCGGGTGCGGGG
Organism: Lactarius sanguifluus; assembly: GCA_021527775.1. NCBI lineage: Eukaryota > Fungi > Basidiomycota > Agaricomycetes > Russulales > Russulaceae > Lactarius > Lactarius sanguifluus. The sequence goes on along the minus strand of JAKEYF010000162.1, from coordinate 124,589 downwards.
GTACGTCACGCAGGCGAGGTCGGGACGGTTAGCTCGATCTCGATTCTCGCGGTATCGTATCACCGCAAGCATCGTAAAAACGGAGAATCTCTTCGGGTCGCTTAGACATTGTGTGAGATACACGTTTGTATCGTGTTTTTTTTTTCGGTTTCTCATCAGATCTGTACTTTGTCATCTCGCCACGGTGAATGGTGTCCTCCTAATGGAAAGAGAAGCACCGCGGCGTGTCGAACGACGTGTTCAGCCAATATGTTCAGCCATACAACAACACTTGCTGAGGTGTTGCCCCCACCACTGATTTCCCCTTTTGGGCTTACAGTAATTCAAGGAAAAAATAGAAAACAAAATAAGACGCAGTTCTGATCGGCTTACGCGGAAACCGTCCGAACGAGGGGGTGTCAAACGGATAGTGGATTGCCGGAAAACCGCTGCACAAACGCCGTTCGCGTTTACCAGAGACCCGTTCATCGCTCGTGGTCGGGTTTGTTGACCTAAGGCCTTGCGCGCTGGCGGACCCCAACCAGTGCGTGTATCCCCGGATTGCTCAAGTTGGGTGAACCGGAGATTGATTGATCGATTAAATTGGTTCCCCACCACTACCACCAGTTGGTAAGAGATAAGGCTTAGTACTGACGGAGATCTTCGGATTGGGGACGAAGGGAGGATTGACGTGGATCATGGATTGGACTTGCGAGCGAGCACTGGCAGGGGATGTTGGCAACTGGCAATGGGGGCGCCCGGTAGTTCTCCTTTCTCCGCAGTGATCATACCGTACTGTATGCGCGCCAGCAACGTACACCCGGCCGTAATTCAGGATTCGGGCGAAAATGTCGCGATTGAGTTCTACAATAAGCCCGCGCATGTACAAACATCACTCGTCTGCACGTTACGCCTCTAGAGTATTTCTACCGGTCGGCACACCGCACCTGAGGATCCTCCCTCGTGCGGTATTTAATATCTGGAACCCGGTACACGAGCCGAACAGGCGACTTCGGGACGAGTGGATTGCGGTGTGGGTGGGATTCCTTGTTTGGGGAATCCGGCTGACGAGGCCATATGAGATCCCTCCAGCCGCCATGCTGCCATCTTGTCCATGGGTGCCTGGCGAGCCGTCGTATTGGTTGGATCAATGGATGGGCCAAGTGGCACTGCATCTTGCCGTGCAAATCGTTCTGATGATGCGATGCGTTGCTTGGTTGGTCAATCAATCAGGTGGTTATGGACTGGAAGGAATCATCCACGGCTTCTGCGAAGCACGCTGCGTGTGATTTTCGTGGAATTGGAAAACGATGTACAGAGTATTTAGGGGCAGATACGGAGTACGGTAGGAAGAGTGGATCTTCATGCGTCATACACGAACAGAAATAAAGGGAGAGGGAATGGAGAAAGAGTATGGGCGCGGGGAGCCCGGCGAGGACTTGATCGGGTGGCGTTGAGTAGTAGTAAGAGTGAGTTCCATAGGGTGCACTGAGAGTGTATCGAAATACGGTATGTTGCGGTGGGCTGTTGAAAATGATGGACCTGAGCGGCATCTGACAATGGCGCGCGGTGTGGAAGAAAACAATGAATACGGAGTGGTAATCAAATTAATCAAACCCGAAGGAAAGAATCGGGTGTGAAAGATGTCAAGTGTACGATGTGGAGATAGCACGCCTGGGTATCGGGAGTCTGTGGGCCAGTGAAATCGTTTACAGTAGAATGGCAGCCGCAGTGAAGTGGTCAACTGGGCGGTGACATTGGTGATCGGGATCAAAAAGGGCAGAAGGATGGCCAAATATGTAACGAAATCAAAGCAATATGGAAGCACGGTGGAACGATTAGACCAAATAAGGAACCGAGATCCCGGTGACGGAGGCATTAAACACGACAGCCGGCCGTCGTTGTCTCGCGCCGCATACACCGCTCACCCAACCTCACTCCTCTTTCGCATCGTCCTCGTACTCCATCGGGATGCTATAACCCTCTTCTTCTACAACCACCACATCCACATTAACACCCACACCCACATCCTCTACACACCCCTCTGCTACCCCATTCCACTGCCCCCATCCCTCTGCTATGCCTCACGGCTCGAGGTTTCACAAGGCAGAGGCAAAGTTCAACGTCACTACCGAGTGTAAGTCACCTTTTTTTTTCAACATATATGCGATCAATTTTTCACGGGGTGCCCCTTTTCAACAGTCCCACATCTCGGTTTACATTCTGCTGCAGTGACCGGCAATATAGGTCTCGCAAAATATGCACTCTCTCATGGACAACCCATCAACTCGGTGATCGACGGCGTACTTCCACTCCATGCTGCCTGTTCCGGTGGAAACGATATGGTTGTCAGATTGTTGATAGACAATGGCGCGGACGTAAACGCTCCAAGGTATGTCTATGCTCGGTACTTCAGGACTTTCCCTCCCCCCTCTCCCCAAATGCCTCCGTCGTTACTGTACTCTCGGCAACACGGGGCGTCATCCCTCACCCCTTGTCCTTCGTGTTATCCATCTGACCTCGGCGCTGACTCCCCGCCTCTGTGGATTGCTCCAGATTGTCTCGTCGTTACTCCGATAAGACACGCTCCCCTTCTGCTCCCATCATTGGGACAACAGGTTCAACACCTCTTCATTTTGCCTCCGCAAACGGTCATACTCAAGTCGTCCTCACCCTTCTACGCCATGGCGCACGTCCAGACCGTGCCGACAAACGTGGTGTTACCCCTGAACTTCTGGCCAGGCAAAACGGTTGGCTTGCATGCGCCGACGCCATTCGTGACTGGGTCGCAAACAAAGATCGTGATCTTGTCGAGCGCGAAACTCTTCTTGGCGGCATCCCCCCTGATGACCCCGAGCCCATCTCGCATTGCCGTGAGCGCCACGGCTCGTTATGTGCGTGCGAGGGCCCAGAATGCATGACTACACACGTTATGCGTCGTCTAGGTGTCAAGCGCTCGATCGAAAATGCTATGCTTCTCTTCTGTCCAGGTACCTCACTTCAAGATGGTGCCATTGCCTTGCCAGACTCCACCTGGCCACCTCCCGAAACCCTCGATTTACCTCCCTCCCCCTCCCGCCGCCCTTCCTTACAGCCCACTGACGAACACCCACCTCAGCGTCGTTCACATAGACGTTCACGTCGCCCCAGCTCGGCAGGAAACGGCGCTGAGCGCAACCACCATTCCCATTCGCGACGCCTCGGTTCTAAGTATTCACTTCTACACATTTTCAGAAAATCGAGCACCGAGGTGCTCTCCTCCCACAGTACACCCGGCGGTGCTACACCCGACATAAGTACGGGTACTGCCACGAGCAACACCACCTCATCTCCAACATCGCCTCTCTCTTCCTCGCCCTCTGCACTCGCGTTGGGGCTCAGCGGATTAGGTCTAGAAGGTAGTCCTTCCGTCCGCCCTGGTATCATCCGTTCCAATGGGGGATCATTCGGTTCGAGCACCAGCACGGGCGGCAGCGTCCCACCAGTCTCGATTTCTGTCTCTCGACCTCCACAACCTCCACAACCCTCGCGTTCCCTCCATTCCCGTTCTTCAGAACCGAATGTTGCTTCCGGTTCTCGCGGCAAGAGCCCAGGTCGTGCACCGTTCGGCACCAGTCCGGGGCACGATGGTCGTCTCAGTGAGGAGAGCGAGGATGAGGACGAGGACGAAGAGTACGGTGTCGACGCTGTGCGCAGCCGAATGATCGCGGGAGACTCATCAACGCAAGACATGGACTTCCCCTTCAGCCTCGATGTTCCTGTTGACGAGGTGCCTGAACTTGGCGATGTGCGCGGTCGTGGCGATTCGCTTAGCACCACTCTATCTGCCACGACGGTGTCTACCGCGAGCCTCCGTACCCCTGCTCCGTTGTCTGCGGTGCTCCCCCCGGGTATCGAAGATGCAAAATCTCATGTGTATACGCATCGACCCCCGCCGCTCACAGGCCTAGACACTTCAAGTGTGTCATCTTACGCCCAGGCTGAGGCTCTCGTGGCACTCGCTCGGGGCCAGGTCCTGACTGCCCGGGAAGGCGATGATATCCCTCTCAGTGCTCGGCTCGCTGCTCTTGGCGAGAGTCTCCGGCTGGAGCGCAGGTTCAAAGAAGCTGAAGAACTTGGTGGGATGGGTGTACACAGCGCGAATGCAGTGTTGCGCATTGAGCGGCACGTGAGCGAGAACACGGCTCTTGACTCAACCGATGCCGACCCGTGGGAACATCGTCGACTTCTAGGTGGGAAGATGCGGAGTGCCAGTGCCAGCGCTGCTGGGAGAACGTCGTTCGATCTTCCACCCTCACGACGGTCGACATCTGGGGTGGGCTCCACAGGAACGGATAGAAATTTCAGCGCGGATTACAAAGTGGGACTGTCTTGGAGAGGGCGGGTACGCCATCCACATACGAGTGAAATTTTACTTAGATCTGGTGATGGTGAGTTTAATCTTGGTTCAAATGGTGATCACGTATGCTTATGCCACCATCACATAGGTCTCCTCGTTCCTCCGTCTGACCAAGGTGTACACGAGGATCGCCATCGTTCACGGTCAGCTGCGCCGACGTGGTCAGAGAGTGAAGGGCCCCGCAAGTCCACTGAGACCCGTTCCGTCCGCACGCCGATCCAATCACCGCGACTTATACGTGCACCATCCTTAGAGAATCTCAGCGATGATGCTAGTCCTCCAGTCCCTTTAGCCACCACCCTCAAGTCTGCACCCGTTGTAACCGCGTCCCCACCACCACCCTTCCGTTCGCGCACTCCTGATCCTGATTACGCACGAGGCGCACCGCTAAGCCGCGTGGTCACTGAGCCAATGCGAGATTCAACCCTGTTTAACTATGTGGCGCCATCACCTGTTGACGTCGTTGCGCGCCGTGGCAACGAGCGCGCGCAAGCGGTGTCACGTGCCAACAAGCTAGCGAAGATGGGCTTTACGCCCGAGTCTAAAGTGTTATCTACTGGGACTTCCACACCGCCGAGTCACGGGCATGGACATGGGCATGGTCACGGGCACAAGTTTGGTATTCGGTCTCTGGTCCAGTCACTTAAGGGTAAATCCTAACTAACTCTGGACACGCGTTCTGTCTCCTGCAATTCGTGTTTTATGCATTTTTTTTATCCATCTACATCCCATGGCGTCTCGGCACGCCCATCCAACCATCATTCTTTGCCATGTTACATCACATAACTTTGTTTCAAATACGTCTCTTGCAAACCATCCTGTGTCTTGTCTCTGTTCGCTTGTGTCTTTCCTATCCCACAGCTCGCGTCTTTTTTACCTCACTCCTGTCGTCTCTTTCTTATCAATCGTCTCTTGTTGTCGACGTGTCACCCACACCACTGCTGTATTTTCTCCCCAGCCCTTTCCCCCTTTCTTTCCTTTTCCATGTACGTCGTCGTCGTCCACTTGCGCTCCCTGTTCCCACTGGCACTTCTCCCCACCTGTTTTATTAGCCCTTTTTTTTCTGCTGTGCATGAAATGGGTTGTATGTACGACATTGTATGCTGAGTTGTTGAATTGGAAAAGGACAAAGGTAGAAAAAGAAATTTCCACAATGTTGAGTGCGTGTTGTCTAGGGATGGAACGGTCTGTATACAGTAGTTGTCTAAGATACCTGAATACAGACGCTCAGCGCTCAGCTGTCAACGTTGTCAACTACCAGGCCCCGTGTCGAAGGTTCTGAGTGTCGGAGCGCTCAACAAAGACTTCCGACCAAGACTACTTAGTTCAATTAGAAATGAACTTCTAACTGATATTGCGAGTAAAAGTATCACAAAGGTAGAACACGGGAGGAAGAGATCACATAGCAGCGCGAGTTGAGATCAAGGGTTTGTGAATTGATGAGATGGTTGAATTAAGCCATCTCGTCGTTACTGTATTCTCCTTCGGGAAAGTCCCGGCACTCTGGGTTGTGAGGGGGAAGGTGATTTGACTTTTTGGTCTTTATCCTTCCCGGAATAAACACGATCCAAAAAAAAAACATGCTGGAGGGTCTGGCAGCATCATCACATATTTAAATTGCAAGAGGCGGTGCAGTGCATGCAGTGCAGTACTGCCAGCGTGACCGTTGGGTGGATGTCGCGTTTCAGTTTCTAGTTGGGGAAGAAACGATAAACCCACTGTTGTGAATCAGGCTCCACTTTTTTGTGTTTAATTTTGGAGAAGGACAAAAATACAGTAAAGGGAGCTCAGTCCGTCCCGAACATTACGTTGCTGTTGGAGCCTTTGGTTGGAACACGGCGGACGGGTCTCGTACAGTAAAAGCAGTTACTAAAGAGCAGCTTAAATCTAGTTCTTATGACTTACAAAGATAGCTGGCGCACAGTACTGTAAGCTCGGCCCGTTACTGTATCTACCGCGCTCCACTTTGAGATTGTGGAGTCCGAGTTCAGACCATCGTTCCCTCGTCAGTTAATCAATGCTCGGTTTCAGTTTCGACATGGAAGCACAATGGGGGTGTTCAGCTGAAGTTGCGCCACTATGGCACTGGCTCGGCACAGTGCCTATCTGATGCTGACGCAGGCGCTCGCCGGGAGTGTTCATTGTATGGGGTTTGGTCTGGTAGGAAGCTGTCCCGTGGGCCGAGGTGCCCGAGGATGGTGGGTCTCGGGTGACGGGTCGGTCTGTTCCGATGATGATACACGCATCTCTCGTTTCCTCGGTTGACGACTTGGAGACCAGTCCTGTTCGCTGATTGCGACCGGCACAGCGGTTTCAGGGGATCAATATCGATCAATGTCAATCTTAATCTCAGTGCGAGTGTTCAGTTTTTGTTAGAGAAGTTTGGTAGAAAGTGACACCAACCGAATGTCGAGTTAATCTGCGACCTCGGGTGGCGGCGCATCAAGCAGTGCCCGAGGCGTCCCACGGGCCTGCCGAGCACGAAGGCATCGTGTTGTTCTGGGCTGGGGGGCTTGGCTACCGACGACAGGGACGATGCACGGGGCATCGCCGTGGGTGAGACACGCACTGGCACCGCTCCTGGCTCGGCTACACCTTCAACCAGGACAACATCCCACAGACTGTCGGTACGTCGTACGACGCCGACGAGAATTTTGAGAATATACAACGTATGTGTGCTTGTTTGCGCAGCTCAGCCGCGTCAGCGTTGATGATAATGGCGTCGGCCAAGGGGGCTGGACGACTAACGACGGTTCTTGCGACGGTTTTGCCACTGTCCTGTAACCACATGTGACGTTTTCTCCAATGCAGGTCGCTCACTGGTGTGAGGGTCCTCACTGGGCCCGGAAACGTCCACTGGAGTACTATTGCTAAGCAAATTTGGATTTCCATTTGCGTCCGCATCTCTCGCAATCGTGTATTTCCGTATTTTCGTTGCTCTCACTACAGTCTATACTTCCCTTGGGCCGATGACTAGTGCTACGTCACGCTGCCACGCGTTTGCGGGTCCCTGGGTTACTGCTGTCGGTAGAATGACGGGCCTGCCAGAGGTCGCAGCGACCAGCGAATCCGAGTCCTCGAACTACTTCCAATGCCTCCAGCTCCATGTCATTTTAAGAGATCCCGCGAATGTTGTATTTACTTTGATTTGATCGACCTCCTGTTGGCTTCTGCCTCGGATCAAGCCCGTGAACTTGAATAGGTCGGCCAGACCTGCCAGTGGAACAGCATCAGCTAGGTGCTCGCCGACGAACATTTACTAGTGGCTGGCCCGAATTTCTCATCTAGGCGTGGCCCATAACGGTCATGTACCCATGACCACCCTTTCTCCGAATTTTCCGTGACGTAGTATTGGACTGGGTTAGACCTCACCCTCGCTCAATCCCGTCCCTATCTCTTGTTCATATCATAAATGCAACCCGCGGTCATATTCGCTGTCATCTTTCCCCTCAGATCTAGATTCCTGTTCCCGTATAAAAATGCGCCATAACAATCCTCACACTGTTCCAAAGATTTCCGCTCTACGAAAATCGCTCAACCTTACAAGCCCATTGCGTCGTAGACGTAGACACTATCTCGCCGACCACCCGTAATCATGCGCTACCATTGTATCCTTGTGCTCTCCGTCCTGACCACTGATCTCCTTGGTGGTCTTGCGAAACCCCTCTCACCACCTTGGAATGACATGCACATCAAGCACTCCTGGAACGTCGTCCCGAAGAACTGGGAGGCCCTGGGCCGGCCGCCTTCTGGAACTACAATCGATCTTTACATTGCTCTCAAGCCTCAGCGTGAGAACGCCTTGGTCGACGCGCTCTACGAGGTCAGTGAACCCGGCCATCCCACAGAGGCCAACCTGAAGCTCTGGAAGGTACGTCACCAGAATATACGAGATCTCGCGGGGGTCAAGTACTCGGCCAAACGGCTGGGTTATACACTGACCCCTGCAGGACCTCCTTCCCGGGAGCGCGTCAGTCTCGACGCCCCCCTCAACGTATTGGAGGTGTTCGGCGCGCACGTCGCGAGCACCATCTCCTCTCGGGCCTCGTCGCCCGCACCATCACTCACCACCCCACCCAACCCCCCCCATTCCCTCCCCGACCCTAATGTGACTCCCACACCGATCCGGACTAAACGCATCCGCACGGAAGACCTGGGGCCTGCATCCCCCCTCCAACCCTACCCAGACTCGGACACAGTCATCCGGACTAACCCCGACTTCTACACCCGTGATCTCACCCTTCGGACTGCTGCACCTCTCCCACCTCCCACGCCAATGGAGGAAGACCTCGATTACGCTCTCGAAGTCAAGGTGGACACCGCAGCAGCCAACAATGGTGGACTAAGGGAGTCCATTCACGTGCCACTCGCGCACCCAACCCCACTCCCAGTGTACAATCCCAGTGCACCACCGCGGGCAGCCCTCCTCGACGCATTGTCTGGAGGGTCAGCCACGGCTCCCATCTCGTCCCAGTTGGAGCAGGCACCAACGCAGCTCACAGACCCCGTTCAGGCGCCCACCGCGGCTGCCAACGATAGTCTCGCTGCGCTGATCGCCAGCCTCAACGCGACAATTAACCGAATCGAGGGCACGTTGACCACGTGGTTAGATGCGCAAACGCATCGAAGCCATGACCAAGTCACGTGACCCAAGATCCAAACCTCAGCCTATGGAAGCGAAAGGCACCAAAGGAAAGGCGGTGGTGGCAGCCACGCCCTCTCCCCCGGTCCCGAGTACCTCAGGCTCCAAGACAATGGATGAGACCCCGGCCCATGTGGCCCGGGTCGACGACCCTGTCGAAGAGACGCCCGTAGAGCTCATCATGGAGGGTGCAGCAAACATCAACCCGCCCCGGGCCGCTACTGCTATCAAATCTGGGTTCCAACCACCCCCAGACAAAGTCATCCCCCTGACCACCAACGCGCAGGGCAAACCCACTCCATCCGCCAACATGCCACCGTCTTGGGCCACTCTCACCAAAAACGGCATCTCCCAGCAACAGAGGACGGCAGCCCACGCCAGCGCAGTCAAGCAAGGCACGGGATGGTCCACAGCAGGCAAAGCTCGCCCCGAAACAGTCGCCCATCGCAACCAGTCAGGAAACACAGAGGCCACCGTCATCCGCGGACTCGGCCTGGATGATATCGCCTTTGAGCTTACCATCCGCAAGATGTCCCCTGCAAACATCGTCGCCGAGACGCGTGGCGAGATCGAGCACCTCTTGGGAGGAAAAGTTATCCTCCTGAGCGGACGGTGGTCCCAACATGCCAAGGCGCACAATTTCATTTACACATTCAAAGGAGACCTCTCCTTTAACATGATCTACCCCCTCCGCGATGTCCTCACCAAGCCACTGCACACGGGACACCTGGTTCCCAATGATGGGTGGACGTACGCACAGCTCCGAAACGTTGTCACATCCAACGTTGATGGGGTCATCCCGACGCCAGCACAGTTGGAGAACGAGATCTGTCGGAACCCCGCTTTCGAAAACGCCATCTTCTGCATCACCCCCCATTGGGCAGGTAACCTCAATAACATAGCCAATAAGCCGCGCGCCACGGTCAACTTCGCATACGTTGACGAGAAGGGTGCCACCACCGGTAAAGCTCGTGCCGATGGGGTCTTCATGTACAACGAGCGCACCAATTACATCGTCACTGGCGACACCCCTACCATCGTCTTGTGCGGTCGGTGCCACCGCATCGGCCACACCACTGACTCCACCACGTGCCCCCTCCCGGCAAACGTGGTACGATGCTTCATCTGCGGAGGTTCACACTACTCTTTGGACCATGCCACGCACTGCCCCAACCCGCACGACAAAGTAGGAGAATGCCACTGTCGGTTCCGCTGCATCAACTGCGGCCAGAATCACAATGCGCGCTCCCCCTTCTGTCGCATGAAGTTGGGCTTCTCCCCACCACCCCTGGCCCCTAGGCCTTCCACTTCCCCAGCCCCACCCTCTGCCAAGGGAAAGGCTAAGCAGCCCGCATCGCACCCGGTCGAGGATCTGGTCCCGTCCCAGCGGGAACCAACCTTGACGACAGCCGACGATGTGGGTGACAATGATGGTGACGGTTTTGTCGAGGTGCAGCGTGGTAAGCACCGCAGGAACAGGGGTAAGAAGGCAGCCGTACAGGCAGCCAATGCCTCTGTCCCGGGTGCTTCAACCGCCTCGACAACGTCCAAGAAGATCACGTCCCCAATCCCCGCCCGTCCCGTGCGGAAGGAGTGGCCGACTCCGCCCACGTGGGAAGAGGTGCCCACCATCATGGACAAACATGTCGCGTCCTCGCTCGATGCCAGCAACGCCATCCAGCGCGTCCTTGGCAAGGATGCCCTGGTGGAAAAGCTCCGTGAACTCGATACGCTATGGGGGGGTGACCCGGACAACTTGGGGGAAGTTACCCGCCTCGACAGCCTCCACTTCCGCTACGCAGTCAAGTACGGATTCCCACTCACCATTGCCCAGACTATCCGGCGCATTGCTGGCCTGGACATCGTAAAGAGCACTAGCAACGTTAACAAGTGGGTCGAAGAATGGGGCAAGATAACGCCATACCGATACCTCCTTAGCACCATACATGAAAACCAACACTTCGACCGAACTATCAAAGACGTCGACAACTGTGGCACAGTCAATGAAGTCGACGCCGCCAACAACCGTGAAATGGCCCGGATAATAATCGAGGCTACCATAAAGACACAGACGTTCATCCAGCACCTCGACCCCACGTACATCACAGCAGACACCGTCGAGCAGGTCCTGGACGAATATAACGACGAAGGAACGTACTGCGTATTCGAACTCACCAACACCAAGGATGTCTGGGACACCTTGGCAGAAATGCAGGCACTCTACGACCAAATCCATACCCTTCCTCATGCATAATACAACCATCCTATCCATCAACATGCGAAGACGAAACGACGCGACACATGCGCTACTCGAACTCAACGAAGAAGATGATATCTTATGCGTGCAGGAACCCTGGTTTGGTGCCATAGGGACCGCACGCAGTGATGTCAACAGGGAGGGAGTGCGGATATTTGGGGGTGCCAGTCACCCCCGCTGGAACCTGCACTACCCATATTTCTCTGATGAAAAGAGAGCAAAGGTAATGATCTATTCTTGAAAGAACAGTAGACTCGCTTCTGGATACCGTACCCACCCGGCCAAAGTCATACCACGACTGGACCTGATACAGCACCCCTCCATTATGATAGCAGATATACGAATACATTCCCCCACTAACCCACACTCTTTACGACTTATTAACTTCTATAATGACGTAGATGACCCCACCGCTTTGAGAGCGCTACTAACCCTTGATTTAGACCCCACGGTACCAACCATGTTGGTCGGGGACTTCAACCTACATTCACCGTGTTGGTCACCGAGGGGCTGGTCCCCCTCTCCTCGAGCCGCAGGGTTCGAAACATGGGCCATCACCCAGACTTTCGAACTCGCCTCGACGCCCGGTGTCACCACGCGAAGAGGGAACAGCAACGACCGCGAGAGTACGCTGGACTTAGTCTGGCACAACCTCGCCGCGGTCAGCGCAGATACCCTACACCCACCGGTCGTCGACTGGGAGGCCTCACTCGCATCAGATCACGCAGGAGTGCGGACGTTGTGGGAGGTCGATGGGACACACAGAGGGGCCAAACAACGGCCCTCTAACAAGTTCATTGTGGACTTCGAGGACGACGAAGCGGAGAAGAAATGGCGCCAGGACATGGCCAACCTCCTTCCCCCCCTCGACACCATCATCAGCACACCAGCCACCATCGACGTGTTCGCCGCGGACGTCCAACATGCCATCACGGATGCCTGCCAACGACACTTCGAAACCAAGAAACCATGCAAGTCTAGAGGACACGCCTGGTGGAACGAAGAGTGCCAAACCGCAGCGGACGCCCTGCGCCTTCACACCGGCGGAGACTCACCAGAAAGGAAGGCTGCCGCGAGGAACCTCAAGCGAGTCTCAAAGAGAGCCAAACGTGCCCATTACGACAATCTGATCGAAACAGGCAGAATCTGGGACGTCGCTGCATGGCGACACGGATGGAAGCTATCCGGTATCCCAGCCCTGCGTAAAATCGACAGCACGATCCTCACGGATCAACCGGCAATCTCCGAGGCCCTAGCCGAACGTTTCTTCGTACGAGAAGGCACGCTAGGCGACATCGCGATTGCACAACATGATGACCCGCCACCCCTCCCCGTGCGCCCTTATGCCCCGGTAATCAGAAAAGAGGTTGACCCCCTCCTTTTTGGTGCGAGCTCCAAGTCAGCTCCCGGGGAATCGGGCACAACGTGGCTCATCCTTAAGAAAGCATGGCCGGCCCTGGCAGACCACCTGACTCGGCTCTACGACGCTTGCCTCCGCACGGGACACCACCCCGCAGCCTGGCGCCACGCCATCGTGGTGGTGATACCCAAGCCAGGCAAAGGTGACTACCTAGCCCCCAAGGCATACCGGCCCATATCGCTCATTGAGTGCGTCAGCAAGCTCCTGGAGAAGATCGTTGCCAGATGCCTTCTCTTTGATGCTGACAAACACAACCTCCTCCCCACCACACAGTTCGGGACCCGGGCCTTCTCCTCCACGATAGACGCAGGACTAGCCCTCTCCCACGACATCCAGTGTGCGTTCCGTGTCAAACGGAAATGCGCAGCACTACTATTCGACATCAAAGGCTTCTTCGATCACGTACACCGGGAACGGATGGTGCACACGCTTGTGAACCTCGGCTTCCCCGAGTCGATCGTGCGATGGGTAAACACGTTTCTAACGGATCGAAAGGTATCGTTGTCATTCAATGGAGAACTTACGGAACAGTGCGGCCAACTGATCAGTACCCCGCAAGGCTCCCCAGTTTCCCCTATCTTGTCCGCATTCTACATGTCCACCCTTCTCAAGCTGGTTCCCCCACACCGGGACTCCACGCTGGGCATGTACGTGGACGACGGCATCATCTTTGCACACGGTAACTCCTGGGAGGATGTTGACGAGGTCCTACGGGAACGCTACCGGCAGTGTGAGGACTGGCTTCGTAGATCTAACCTGGCCTGCGAACCCGATAAGACGGAACTAATTTACTTTACTCCCCCGTACGCACGAAAACGAAACAGCCCCCCCACATACATACTATTACCAGACCCACCCGCACACACCTACTACCCCCATCTGTAAGTGCAGTAGGTGTTCAGAGCCGTTCAGAGCTGTTCAAGGACACTCTGAACAGCTCTGAACGCTCTGAACACCTAATTGTGTTTACAGATGCCGTCCAGGCATCTGTTAACATACGATACCTGGGTTTCTTTTTTAACCACCGCCTCGACTGGGATCCGCATGTGACAACGATGACCAATCGCGCACGTGCATCCCTGAAGGCTTTACAGCTGCTCGGCAATTCCCAGAGGGGGATATCCACGGCCAACTGGCGGCTACTGTTTAACGCGGTATGCATGCCGGTTCTGAGCTATGGGTGCCAACTCTGGATGAACTCAAGAAAGAAGATCGGCCTCCTCAAGAAAATCCAATTGGTAATCAACAAGGGGGTCCGTGTGCTGTCCGGGTCATTCCGTTCGGCACCAAGGGGCCCCCTCCACGAATTTCTCCACATCCTTCCGGCCAAACAGGCCATGGAAAAACTGATGAGTACTTCCGCAATCAGACTGTTCCGTGTTCCCCGGACACCTCAGTTGATCGCCCGCCTGGGCGTTGACTGGGATCCTCCGGTCCAGAGCGGCCCGCACTCCAGCAATGGAGGGGCGGTGTGTAACAGTGCACTGTACGTCCGGTCTGGAGGACGTCGTAACCAGAACCAGCGCCCCACTGCCTTGGAGGCTCTCGGCGCATGAGTAGACCCTTTGCTCATGGAGTGTGTCGATGTCACGGCCATCGCCCCCTGGGAAGCACACAACTGGGAGGCGAAGGTGTCCATTGAGGGACAATCGGATCCCACGAAGCGGAAAGACTACGTCAAAGGGCTTTACGCCCTGGGACAGAGCTCGAATACGCTGATAATCCGAGTGGCCGGGACGATCACGAATCGTAACCGGCCCGACAACATGGTTGTAGGAGGTGTGGCCATCTCAGTGTGGCAGGGAGAGTTGGAGCCACATGCACGGATGTGGACCCTCGGAATGGGTGTGGAGGTCCATGACGTCCACATCTTCGGCATCTCCAAGGCTGCCGAGGTGATCGCAGCTGAGTTCTCACGTGCACCCTTATCACACATTTACATAATCTCTTCTGACGTGGTGGCGATTACGTCCATTACGAACACCCGGTCTCTGTCTCATCAGACCGACATACTCTGTTTCCATCACGCACTCACGGCCTTTTACTCCACTCACAGGGACACGAGGATTCACCTTGTGTGGTCTCCCGAGGACCAGAAGAGAGCTGCCGATACCAAAGCCCGGTTAGCGGCCCGCAACGCATGCACCCTTCCCCCATCCACCACCCTACGACGCATACAGTCCCCTGCGTTTGTTAAAAAGTCTGCTAAGTCAACCGCGTTCCGGTCCTGGACCACGGACTGGACGACCCTACTCCAATCACCCACACGTCTCATCCCCCAGGCCTATGGCCATTCCATCGACTTTCATCACCCACCCGATGGACGTAACCACCCCCTATGGTCGGCTGCCATACCCCCCAAAAAGCCCAGTGAGGATTACGTATGCATCACGAGACGTACCCACTGCACCGCATTCCAACTCGCCACCCTACACTCCTTCACTTCCGACTACACCAAACGCCACCGACCGGATCTACCCATCGAAGCTGCACACTGCCCGTGCGGCTTCACCGATCGGTCATTCTACCACATCATCTACGACTGTCCCTGGTATGCTTACCAGCGACGAGCTTTATTTAGCTCCCGGGACTCCATATCATTCACACCGGAGGATGTCACCCCTCCTATCGACCTATTCACGGACAGGGAAGGGGAATTGCCATACGCGCTGTGCCTCTTTCTTCAACAGACTGGCGCCGCTTCAACACCGGAGGCTGGGGTGCAACCCCCAGCTGATCACGGCTGAAGCAGCTCTCGGACGCAATTGGAGGACCCTGCAACCCGCAGCCCACATGTGAGTTTCCCGGCTTCTCTAAAAAATACCCAGTCTTGGACAGATCGCATCGTATGTACCCTGTGCCCTGCGCACATCCTTTTGTACCCCGGTTTCCTTTGGAAGGTGCCGCCATATGTTCCTACGTACCTAGTGATGGTAAGGTTCAGTTCTGAACCTCGGTTCGAACCTGAACCGGACCAGTCTGAACCCCAATTTCGGGTTTGGGTTCAGCTGTTGACCTGAACCAAACCAATGGTTCGGTTCAGGGTTCAGCAAATTCCTGAAACTGGAGAACCAGTTCTGAACCAGTTCTGAACCAATGAACCATTGAAAATATGCAAAAAATTTAGGCACTCAAACCAAAATCAAAAGTGTTCTATTTAGTGAATGGCATGGATTTATGTACCCGTGCAGGTTCAGCCCGGGAGTTTGGGCAGGTACGGGTACGACTCGGAGTACCGAATTTGTGACCCTCGCGAAACCCGTCCCCAGTGGTCACCAGTCACGGGTTTCACCGGGCACGCAGGTCGCCGGACCAGACGCTGCTGCAACGTGTCAACAGACTGCCATTGTTTTCCAACGCTCACTGGCAGCGCTCGTTGACTGCATTCCTTGGCCCAGGGAACCCTCAATTTAAAGAAGCTAAGTGTTTTTCCTTTGTCTGACCCTTTTAGCTAACTAACTACAATGTTTTCTAGGTTTCAAACACGTTCTTGGTGCTGCCTCCACCTCGCCTGCCATTGTCATCCGACACGCTCGTCGACTGCGTTCCTTGGCCCAGGGAACCCTCAATTTATAGTTAAGTGTTTTTCCTTTGTCTGATCCTTTTAGCTAACTACAATATTTTTATTTCTTTCTAGGTTCCAACCACGTTCTCGGCGCTGCCCCCACCTCGCCCCGTGCAGGCCTGTATTGCCACCACCACCTTTGGCTTGCAAGTGCCAATTCCACCTTCTTGCAGCGCGCAAGAGCTGCCATGCCCCACCGCGACACTACAACACCGGCATGGTGTGCAAGCCTCACTACGATGATAGTGACACCGCCGCGACGCTACGACAGCGACACGACGCCGCGGCATGATGAAGACCGCGACATGGTGCGTGGTGCTATGACAGCGACATAGCGCGTGGTACTACAACAGCAACACAATGCCGCGGCGTGACGAAGACAGCGACATGGTGCGTGGCGTGACGAAGACATCGACATGGCGCATGGCGCTACGACAGCGACACGGCGCATGGTGCTACGACAGCGACACGACGCTGTGGCATGATGAAGACAGTGACACGGCGTGTGGTGTGACGCAGACATCGACACGGCAGCGACACGGCACGTGGCGCTACGACAGCGACACAGCGCGCAGTGTGACGAAGACAGCGACACGACACCACGGCATGACGAAGACTGCGACACGGTGCGTGGTGCTACGACAGCGACATAGCGCGTGGTACTACGACAACGACACGACACCACGGCATGACGAAGACAGCGACACGGCGTGTGGCGTGACAAAGACATCAACACGGCGTGTGGCGTGACAAAGACATCAACACGGCGCGTGGCGTGACAAAGACATCGACACAGCGCGTGGCGTGACAAAGACATCGACACGGCGCGTGGCACTATGACAGCGACACAGCACGCAGTGCTACGACAGCGACACGACACCGTGGCGTGACAAAGACAGCGACACGATGCCACGGCGTGATGAAGACAGCGACACGATGCCACGGCGTGACGAAGACAGCGACACGGCGCATGGCGTGACAAAGACATCGACATGGCATGTGGTGCTACGACAGCGACACAGCACACGGTGCTACGACAGCGACACGATGCCGCGGCATGACAAAGACAGTGACACAGCGCCGCGGCATGGTGAAGACAACGACACAGCGCCGCAGTATGGCGAAGACAGCAACACTGTGCCACGGCATGGTGAATATGGTGACATGGCGCCGTGGCCCTTAGTTTACAAGTCTATAGTCACTGTACTAGTAGTGTACATGAGTTAATATAATATATTTGGGTATTTTGGGTGCATGGGTCGCAAGGGTGTAGAACCCTTGTGACGCTTGACTGCCCTCGCTGCGGGTAAGGGTTTCGATGGGTACGGGTACGGGTATGAAAAAAAACCCAAGGGTTACCTGGGCCACACACTAGGCTTTTGTTCAGGTTCGGTTCAGGTTCAACCCCTCCCTGAACCTGAACCAAACCATTGTGAACCTGAACCAATGGTTCGGTTCAGGGTTCAGCCTAGACCCCTGAACCGAACCAACGGTCCGGTTCGGGGTTCGGGAAAAAAGGTCAAAGAACCGAACCGAACCGAACCTTACCATCACTAGATGTGACAGGAACTTCGAAGAGGATTTAATGGGGCTCTCAGGAGAGGATATTTCAGGCCTCGGCTTCGTTGTAGAGGCTTCGGATATTCCATTTGTATCCAACTTACGTGGGTCGGAAGTTGTTCATACCGTCCATCATCGGCACGACCGCGGATCCGAAAATGAAAGGCAAATGAGCTGCCATGTCTTGCCGCGTCTATTCTTTTGGCTGATGCCGCGCGACGTGAGGAAACTTCGAAGAGGATTGAACGGCTCTCAGGAGAGGATATATCTCAGGCCTCGGCTTCGTTGTAGGCTTCGGATATTCCATTTGTATCCAACTCACATAGGTCGACGTCGGAAGTGCCTAAATCGACGGAAAGCAAACCGCGCCCTTGCACCGCCGCCAAGACCGCCGCCCCTTACCTCTGCGGCTCCCGAGTTCATTTCCCATGTAGAAATGCCTTGAAAAATGCCTCATAAAAGCTCACAATCCATAGATCTCTCTGAACTTCCGAACCCTGGCATTCTTCTTAGCCTCAGGGATGCATTGTGTCATTACTTGACCCTCTCTGTGGCGGCGGCGGCCACTGCCATTCACCTGCGAGCGGTAATCCCGTCCCACTCAATGGCGTGTTCAATTCATATCGGCATCAAAACCTAATGAAACCCGCGGTAATGCAGTACTCACTTCTACCTCTGACCCTCGAGTTCAGTCCCGACACAGAGATGCACCATAAGAGCTCACACTGTTCTAATCATTACTCTGAACCTCGGGCCTTCTCCTCAACCTCACCAACTCATTTTATAGTAGACCACATATCGGTCACTCCCTGTAATTATGCACAACCATTGTATTTCCGTCCTCTCTGTCATTGTCCTTGTTCTTCTGGGTGGCCTTGCGAAGCCCCTCTCACCACCTTGGGACGACATGCACATCAAGCACTCCTGGAACGCCATCCCGAAGAGCTGGGAGGCCCTGGGCGGGCCGCCCTCTGGAACCACAATCGACCTTTACATTGCTCTCAGGCCTCAGCATGAGAACGCCGTGGTCGACGCGCTCTACGAGGTCAGTGAACCCGGCCATCCAAGGTATGTCCACCACCACTCTTTTTTTTTTTTTTTTTTTTTTTTTGAACCAGTCCACCACCACTCCCCGCTAACGCATGTACTCACAAGTGCCACCGCTCCGATGCAGATATCGTGCATACCTGACTAAGGAGCAGGTGGCCGACCTCGTCGCACCGCGTCCAGAGACCCTCGAGCTCGTGAATTCCTGGCTCGAGCACCACGGCATATCCTCGTCGTCCGTTTCCATGACACACAGCGGCAATACGCTAATGCTCAAAGCCGTGTCCGTGACTCAGGCCAACACACTCCTCGGCGCGTCATACCAGCTTTACAGGCACGTCAAGAGCAATGAGACCATTATCCGGACTGTCGGCTATGCGCTTCCCGCGGCGCTGCACTGGCACGTGTTGACTGTGATGCCGACGACGTCCTTCATCTCCCCTCGCACGCAATGGCAGAAACCGCGGAATCGCTCTGACAGGGCAGTGAAGTCGACATCGGGAGAGCCTGCGACGGTGCTATCGAGCCGCGCAAAGGTCGATTACGTCACGCCGTCGTTCCTGCATTGGCTGTACGACACGGAGGCCTATATACCTGGTGCGACGGACCGGAATGTCCTCGGGGTTGTGGGATTTCTTGGTGATTATCCGAGCCCGACAGACCTGACGTTGTTCATGCAGAAATACCGCTCCGATGCAGATGACGCGACGTACACTGTCGTACGGGTCAACGGTGGGGGGTACGACCCAACCCACCCACACGAAGAGGCAAACGTGTGCATTCAATACGCCGAGGCCATGGCGTATCCGACCCCTCACATCTTCTACAGCAGCGGCCTAGGGCCGTCGAATGACTATTTCGTCTCCTTTCTCGAATACACCCTTGACCAGGAGGACATCCCTCAGACCATCAGCATCTCGTACGACCGCCTTGAAGAGAATGTAAATTCGCGTGAATATATGGTGCATGTATGCGACCTGTTCTTACGGCTCGGTGTGCGTGGCGTCAGCGTCCTCCTCCCGAGTGGTAACTGGGGCGTTGGCGAGGACTGCGTGATGGAAGACGGCTCCATCCGGTTCAGGGCCAATTTCCCCGCAAGCTGTACGTATGGCGCTTTCCTTCGGATTAGGATAGTACATGAGTGCGGGCCCAGGGCGCTCACCGCATTG
This sequence comes from Lactarius sanguifluus, assembly GCA_021527775.1. NCBI lineage: Eukaryota > Fungi > Basidiomycota > Agaricomycetes > Russulales > Russulaceae > Lactarius > Lactarius sanguifluus. The sequence continues at coordinate 104,551 of JAKEYF010000162.1, read as the reverse complement.
CCACGCTTTTGCAGGTCCTTATGTCACCGTACTGTCACCGTCGTAGGTGGAACGACGGAGTACGGGCCGGAGGTCGCGGCGAGTCTCTCCGGCGGTGGCTTCTCAGACCACTTTAGGCACCCCCCTTACCAGCAGGAGGCCGTGTCCACCTTCCTCTGGAACCTCGGGAACCAGTATCAAGGCCTTTACAAGTGTGTTCGCTTCTATGACTTGATCTAACAACTCATTCATAATATTTCTTGATGCAGCACCTCTGGCCGCGGTATTCCCGACATCGCTGCGCAGGCCAGCGACATCAAGTACTTTGTAAGCGTACTTGCTACACATACCATCATATTGACACCCATACGTCATCGATCCACGCCTTGACGTCACTCCACAAAATCACCTGCTTAACTTTCGCTCACAAACATCTGACAACGGCGGGATCCCAAGGACCATCCTCAACCGTATATAAACCCGCGATAACACTGCTTAACGACTATCATCTTTTGACCCCACTTTTCCTCACTCTTTACACTCTTGTATTCGAGATCTCCCCTTTTATTGTTCCTCAATCAACTGCGCTTGGTTTCTGTTTTGCCTTGTCTGACTTGAGTGTTGCCCAATCGAACGGGCTTCCACTTTTTTTTAAACATCTCTCCAAGCGAACCCCCCTCCCAACCTCCTTTATCCCTCATACTTCTTGTCGACCGTCACCTCTTACAAAAGACGTGACTATTGTCCCGCGCTCGTCACCTCTTACAAAAGACGTGAACACTGTCCTGGAAGTTCTGAACTTCAACCCGCATACCTGTACTGTCTTGCCCCACTCTCTCTCTCTCGTTAAATGTCTTCTGAAACGCTCGCCATCCGCCATTCCAAACGTATACAGAAACTCGCTCCCTCCCCCCCGGAGACACCAGCTCCAACTATCACTGAGACACCCACTCTGGACCCCTCTACAGAGACTCCATCACAAAACGTCCCTATCGTCCCCCATATCTTGAACTACGCAGACCCCGACTCTTCCGACGACGCGATTATCATCCGAAACGCTCGCGGCACAATGTCGGAACAAAAGACAGCGTCCGTCTCACACCCCATACTCTCATGCCCCCCCATCCTCACCAACGGGGAAATCACCCCAAAGATCGTCCGCGACTTTGAAAATCACTGCTCAACCTATTTCCTCAACACCAAAGACAGCGTGCCTGATGACGCAAAAGTAACGCGAATCATCGGCTGTTTCGAAAATAGTCTTATCTACGACTGGGCTCAAGAAGACTGTGACCGCCTCATAAAGTTATCCTTCACCGAGTTCATGAAGGAATTCCGTCTGCAGTGGCTGCCCGCCAACTGGGAGCAAAACGTTCGCACGGAAATGCTCAACTCGCGCCTAGACCCCTCCCAGAAGTTTGATGTTTGGGCCGCCCAGATTCTTTCGTACAACGTCTCTCTCCGAAATACCAAATCGCACATGACCGACGACCAGCTGAGAACGCAGCTGGAGACAGCCCTTGACGAAGAGCTACGTATCATTGCGACTGACGAAGATATCAACACGGAGACAGACCTGCGGAAGTGGATGGGAAAGATCCGAAACATCAACAACTGTCGCCAGAACGAACGAAAGTGCATGGCCGACTTCTGGGAAACAAAAAACAGGGCAAACAAATGACAGAACATCGGCACCAGCTACCCACCCCCCGTTAACCGAAACAACTCGATGCACGGAAGTACTTCTTCCACAAATCCAACAACCAACCCATACCCCCCCAAACTAACTGACAATGAACGCAGGCTACTTCACGACCACGAAGGGTGCCTAAAGTGCCGCGTCTTCTACGTGGGCCACCGGGCGGACAAGTGCACGACCACGCTGTCGGGTAAAGACTACAAACAACGCACGCTACAGGACGCACTGCGAGCTAAAACCACAAAGCCACCTTTGTGTCCAACACCCGTTGCGTCGATCATCGAACCCAACATAACCGGCGCCAACGACCTCGTGGCGGCCGTATTCCCAACGTCGTCCGCCATGAACAGTGACAGTAGCACCAAGCACTCGGAAACGAGTCTGGCATCGGTGAGCATGCCGCCTCCCCTAAAGGGGAAACACCTCACTTGGCTCTGCAAGTTGACCAGCCCGACAGATCATCTTCGGATAAAAACGCATGCATTGATAGACAGCGGGGCGCACATGGTCCTAATACGACCTGACCTTGTTGAGCGCCTCCAATTAACCAGACTACCCCTTGACCGACCAGAAAGCATCGCAGTGGCAATTGACGCCACCACGCCTCCACAAATCACACACTACGCCGTTCTCCAGCCAGCATCCATAGATGGAAAATTTACGTCACAACCCCTGCACGCCGTTATCGCACCGAACCTTTGTATCCCACTTATACTCGGCCTGCCCTTTCTCACTGTAAATAAAATTGTGTGCAATTACGCACAACGAACGTGTGTTGTCACGAACTCACAAGTGCCCTATGACCTCCTATACACACAACCTGAGCAGCCAACAAAAGACATAGACTTATTAGCGGCCATCCGAGAGCGGATTGAGACCCTAACAAAAGACGAGACAATGGCACAGAGAGAAGCGGAACTTCGCACACGATTCAAAGAAGTCTTTGAGCCACCTCCTCACGCCAATGAACTACCCACAATGCCGCTTGCCAGAATTAAGCTAAAAGACGCCCACAAAATGATACAGACCAGAAACTATCCATGCCCACGCAAATGGAAAGAGGCGTGGCACACGCTCCTCCAACAACACCTCAACGCAGGTAGAATTCGACCGTCGTCCGCACCGGCCGGATCCGCCGCGTTCATCATCCCCAAGGCAGATCCGACAGTCCTGCTACACATACCATCATATTGACACCCATACGTCATCGATCCACGCCTCGACGTCACTCCACAAAATCACCTGCTTAACTTTCGCTCACAAACATCTGACGACGGCGGGATCCCAAGGACCATCCTCAACCGTATATAAACCCGTGATAACACTGCTTAACGACTATCATCTTTTGACCCCACTTTTCCTCACTCTTTACACTCTTGTATTCGAGATCTCCCCTTTTATTGTTCCTCAATCAACTGCGCTTGGTTTCTGTTTTGCCTTGTCTGACTTGAGTGTTGCCCAATCGAACGGGCTTCCATACTTCTCCAGTGGGAACGAGCGTACGGGGAGCGCTACGAGCGCTACGACGCCTGTGTGTCTCCCCCTCCTCCTATTTGGGTCGTCCGTCCTTGGCCGCCCGGCTGACCGCCAATCTACAGATTGTGGCGGGCATAATATCGCTGCTTAATGACTGGCTGGTTTTGAGGGGCCAGCCACCGCTTGGCTTCCTCAACCCCTGGCTGTACGGAGGCGGCTTGGCAGCTCTCAACGATATCACAGAGGGCTCGAATCCGGGTTGCGGGACGGATGGATTCACCGCCATCGTTGGATGGGACCCTGTGCGTTCTACCAGACTTGATACTTCTTCACTTTCGACGTTGGATGACCCTGGGCTACGCAGGTCACGGGTCTCGGGACGCCTGACTTCCGCAGAATGTTCAATGCTGGAACTGTTATTTTAAGATAGTAGAGTCTACGTTTCCGAACCCAACCAGCCAATTGAAAATACCCGGGAAATAGCACCATGCATGTGCCGCGTGAAAGGCCACTTACAGTACCCACTCATCTACGCAAAGTTAAGGTCGAAACCGGCAACCGAAGACATTCGGCCTCAAATGTAGTCTCGCCGAGACTAAATTTGAGACAGTCTCGCTTCGGTGCACGACGCACTCCATCGTAGGCTTCTCCAGATGTGACTGCTGGGAACCCGAGTGGGGAAGGTGTGTATTGAAATCTAGACTTATACCCATTGGGTGACTCATATCAGTGGCAGGGTGTCCATGTAGGTAGCACTCTACCGCTTTTTGTTTTCGAATACATTTAAGTGTGCGCCTTGGGGTACATGGTCCTATGTTGCGGATGCTTCCCGTCCCAATTGCACTGTACGATCTTTCACCGCAAGGTGCACTCTAGCCTCATGAAACCAGGCATTTGACAAATGACTTTTCGGTTGGTTGCAAGGAGCTGCTGCTAGCCAAGTCACTAGTCACTTGTGACGCTGGTTAATAGGAATGGGTTCGGCCGTGAGAAATTAAGACAATTTTTGTTTGTTCCTCGACAATGGTGAAAACGAATTTGCTCGCAAGTGGTATGACTGGTATCCCCCCATCATGAAGCGAATGGTTTGGTCATGTTGACCAAAGATGTAACTTGCACTGCTAGTATATCTGTGCTGGCTGCTAGTAGTAACAAGGGTGTTGGCGGGGACTGCGTGATGGACGACGGCTCCACTGGACATCTGGTTCAAGTTCATGGCCAATTTTCACGCAAACTGTACACGTTTTCCTTCGGATGAGGATAGTACATGAGTGCAGGCCCAGGGCACTCACCGCATCGCCATGCTCTTGCAGGTCCTTATGTCGTAGGTGGAACGACGGGCTAGCCGGAGGTCGCAGCGAGTTTCTCCAAGGGTGGTTCCTCAGACTACCTTGAGCGCCCCCCGTGCCAGAAGGAGGCCGTGTCCACCTTCCTACAGGACCTCGGGAACCAGTATCAAGGCCATTACAAGTGCGTTCACTTCTATGACTTGATCGAACGACTCATTCGTAATTGTCTTGCAGACATCGCCGCGCAGGCCAGCAGATTCAAGCTCTTCTCCAACGGGAATGAGCTAGCGGAATGCGGTACAAGCGCCGCGATGCTTGTGTGTCTCCCCCTCCTCCTATTTGGGTCGTCCGTCCTTCAGCTTCAGCGCCCAGCTGACCGCCAGTTCAGGTTGTGGCGGGCATAATATCGCTGCTTAATGACTGGCTGGCTTTGAGGGGCCAGCCCCCGCTTGGCTTCCTCAAACTGGCTGTATGGAGACGACTTCGCAGCTCTCAACGACATCACAGAGGGCTCGAATCTGGGCTGCGGGACGGATGGATTCACCACCGTCGATGAATAGGATCCTGTGCGTTCCACCAGATTGTTACTTCACTTTCGAGTTGGGTGACCTTGCGCTCCGTAGGTCATGTCCGCATGTTGAGGCCAAAGCGCGGCCTTTCAGGGTTTATCAGGTCTTCAGGCCTTCAGGAGCCAGGAGCCTTTGTTCATACCATCCATGACCGGGATCATGATAACCGCGGATCCGAAAATGAAGGCAACTGAGCTGCCATGTCGTGCCGCGTCTATGAAATTGGCCGGTGCCGTGCGACGTGGTGACAGGAACTTTGAGGTGGATTTAATGGGGCTCTCAGGAGAGGATATTTCAGGCCTCGGCTTCGCTGTAGAGGCTTTGGATATTCCATTTGTATCCAACCTACGTAGGTCGGAAGTAGAGTGCCTATCCTCGCATCAAAGTCGACTCCGAGTCGGAAAGCAACCCGCGGCCTAGCTCTTTACAGCTCCCGAGTTCATTTCCCATCGTTGTTTCCCATGCAACAAAAAATGTTTTATCAAAGTTCACAGTCCATGAATATCTTAGATCTCTCTGAACTTCCGGGCCCGCGTTCTTCTTATCACTGACAACATGATTCTGTTTTTTCACGTTTTGTTAAGTTAAGAACTGGGAAAAGGCAGTGACTGGGTGACTTCCCATAAGCGTACATCCTACATTTTCCTATCCTACATGCATTCGGAGTTATTTAGGATTTGCCTAGGTTAGGATAGGATTGGGTGCTAACCATAAGACCATCAAACCAAAGTTATGCCCGACTCCCGATGCGATCATCGCCAACTGCACCTAGATACGGAAATCGCGATGGCTCTTTCGTTGAGACTCAAGAGACAATAGCACATGTCGACGCTTTGAGGTCAAGAGCACGCCTACTGTCGTACATGGGTCTCGAGGTAGAGTGACGAAGCTGGATAAGTCAAACAGCTTTACATGATGATACGTGCCTACTTGATCCCGCCTGCGAATGTCACGTTCTCGAAGTCATAAACTCTGGCTGATTCTAACACAATTCGCACGGAGATTATTCAAGCGGTGATACCTGCCCCCGAACGCTGGGAAACAGTTTGAGAGCTTGCAGGATTTTGGGGGTGTGAGGTGTCGTTAGCAGTCGCGCAGGCCTCCGCGGCGCGCGAGATGTCGTATGCGGGCGCGCGGCGAACGCGCGTGCGTTGATATCAAAGGGCTAAGGGCGCGCATGAGTGCAGCGAGGTCGGGAATGGAAACAGTGAGCTACACAGAGCCCCGCTGGAAATGAGGGTGTTGCAAACGGTCGCACACGTTTCGGCGCGGAGCGAAACTTCGCAGAGATGGCCGCCGGGGTTGGGGTCATGTCGGGTTCAAGTCGTGAAGGACGCGTGCGAGTGCGGCGAGCTGGGGAACGCGAGGGATGAGCTACACTGAGCTCTGAAGTTCAAAATCTGAAGGGAAAGTCTAGAAAGTCTATTACTTGAAACTGGGTTGTAGAGCAACCTGTATACCGCATATACTGCCACACTTTCATGGCCACTGGCAGCACAAGGCCAAAACCGGAGGGCCCGGGAGTTCACATATTTTCGCGAGATTGTTGCTCAGCTTTCCGAGATTTCTGCCTCGATTTGGTATAAATTTTGTACTCCGACGTGGTGTAGGATTTAGAAAGGGGGGGCAGTCGTCTAGGATCCTTGTCGTTGAGGTCGGAGCACAATTTGTCGAGATTAATCCCCCAATTCCAGGCACAATGGTTTAGGATAGGAAAATGTAGGATGTAGGCTTATGGGAAGTCACCCACTAATACTTTTCACAATCCATAATTAGTAAGTATTTTTAATTAAATGTTATGTCTATTCAGGAATTATTGCCGAAGGAAAAAAACTTAACCTAAGTTAAACATTAAGTTTTTCAATAGTGAAAATCAGTTGGCGTAATTTCGCAGACACACGTGACGCAAAAAGTCACGTTTTTCGGCCACAACCGAAAGTCCGAATTAAACACAGACTTTTCCGAAAGTTCGGCCACTTAGAATATTTTCGATAATGTAATATATTTATGAAATTCATTGACAAATACAAACGTCCAAAATGAGTATAAGACGATTGTGTAAGCAAGAACCGTCAAAGTCGATTGTTCAGTAGACACCAACCAAACATTTAAGTCGATTTATTGAGTGGAAGGGGGAAAATACATATGGTACAGGATAGGAATACTGCATGTAAGGATAATAAATAAATGATGACACTGCAGGTAGCAGCACGGGAGTATGACGAGGTGTGTGCATATACCTAAACTACATGCAGGAGTTTGGGGGTGTGAAGTGCAAGCGGTTGCACAGGCCTCCGCGGGGCGCAAGAAGTCGCATGGGGGTTCGTGGCAATCGCGGACGTGTCTGTGTCAAAGGGTTAAGGCCGCGCACAAGTGCAGCGAGGTCGGAAACGGAAACGGAGGGCTACACTGAACCCTGCTGGATCAGGTGGTCGCAGGTGGTCGGAAACAATCGTGCACTCTTCCGCGCGACGCGAAACTTCACAGAGGCGGCCGCCTTGGTCGGTAACGCGTCACGTTCGAACCGCTAAGGCCGCGCATAAATGCAGCACGCTGAAGAACGTGAGGGAGCTCTGAAATGTGGGGGAGAAGTATTACTTTCTTTGGGTGTTAAAGTTGTAAATCCATGAGCAATATACCAAAGACAAGTAAGCTAAGGAAGTGTGTAGAGAGCACAGGAAGCGCGGCCGAGTGCAGGAATGCAGAAGGCATTGCAAGGTAGCTAGAAACTGCAAAAAGCGCGAACTCACCGGCGACTGGCAGAGCGTGCAGGCATATCAGTGGCGGAAGCAGTCATGCAGGCCTCCGCGGGGCACGAGATGTCGTAGATATGTGTACAGCAGTCGAGGGCACGTCTGTGTCGAAGAGCTAACGCCGCGCGCAAGTGCGGTAAGGCCGGGAGGAGGAACAGTGGGCTACATGAAACCCTGCTTGGGTGGTTGGTTGCATGTGGTCGGGAACGGTCACGCACACTTCCGCGCGACGCGAAACTTCGCACAAGTGGCTGCCTTGGTTGGTAACGCGTTGTGCTTGAGTCGCTAAGGCTGCGCGCAAATGCAGCACACCGGGGAATGCAAGGGATGAGCTACACAGGGAAAAGGGGAATCCTAAAACATGTAGGGAACTGAATGAGGGAAGTCAAGCACTCACAGAGCGCGCCATATGGGTCTTCATCTAATGAAGTCTCTGATGGGGGATCGGTGAAGCAGGGGATGATGGTACGGTACATTCGCATCCCGGGCATCCTCCCCACACCGCACATGTTTGTGGCATTCTCCGGTGGCATTGTAGCTTACTTGAGTTCATTAGTAATAGTACAAAAATCATTTTATTTGTTTAGAGTAAATACGAGATTTATCGGACTTGCTGAGTTTTGAGTTGGCGGTCTTCAAAATTCTCCTCCCACAGACGTCACGTGTGGTGTGTCTGCGAAATTACAAGGACTGTGAAAATCCGTCAAGTATTAGTCAACGCAATCTCGTCCCAATGGAACGGCGTCCTTCTACCTCTGACCCTCGAGTTTAGTTCCGACACAGAGATGCACCATAAGAGCTCACACCGTTCTAATCCTCACTCTGAACCTCCGGCCTTCTCCTCGACCTCACCAACTCATTTTATAGTAGACCACATATCGGTCACTCCCTAATCATGCACTACCATTGTATTTCGGTCCTCTTTGTCATTGTCCTTGTTCTTCTGGGTAGCCTTGCGACACCCCTCTCACCACCTTGGGACGACATGCACATCAAGCACTCCTGGAACGCCATCCCAAAGAACTGGGAGGTCCTGGGCCGGCCGCCTTCTGGAACCACAATCGACCTTTACATCGCTCTCAGGCCTCAGCATGAGAACGCCATTGTCGACGCGCTCTACAAGGTCAGTGAACCCGGCCATCCAAGGTAGTCCACCACCACTCCCCCGCTAATGCATGTTCTCACGAGTCCCACCGCTCCGATGCAGATATCGTGCGCACCTGACTAAAGAGCAAGTGGCTGACCTCGTCGCTCCGCGTCCAGAGACCCTCGAGCTCGTGAATACCTGGCTCGATCACCACGGCATATCCTCCTCGTCCGTTTCTATGACACACGGCGGCAATACATTGGTGCTCAAAGCCCTGTCCGTGACCCAAGCCAACACACTCCTCGGCGCGTCATACCAGCTCTACAGGCACGTCGAGCGGGGCGAGACCATTGTCCGCACTGTCGGTTATTCGCTTCCTGCGGCGCTGCACTGGCATGTGTTGACTGTGGTCCCGACGACGTCCTTCGTCTCCCCTCGCACGCAATGGCAGAAACCGCGGAATCGCTCTGACGGGGCGGTGAAGTCGACATCGGGAGAGCCTGCGACGGTGCTATCGAGCCGCGCAAAAGTCAACTACGTCACACCGTCGTTCCTGCGCTCGCTATACAACACGGAGGCCTATATACTTGGTGCGACGGACCGGAATGTCCTCGGGATTGTGGGACTTCTAGATGATTATCCGAACCCGACAGACCTGACTGCGTTCATGCAGAAATACCGCTCCGATGCAGACGAGGTGACGTACACTGTGGTACGGGTCAACGGTGGGGGGTACGACCCAACCCACCCACACGCTGAGGCAAACATGGACATCCAATACGCTGAGGTCATGGCGTATCCGACCCCTCACATCTTCTACAGCACCGGCCCAGGGCCATCGGACATGGGTGATTATTTTGTCTCCTTTCTCGAATACATCCTCGGCCAGGAGGACATCCCTCAGACCATCAGCATCTCGTACGACCGCCTTGAAGAGAATTTCCTTTCGCATGAATATATAGTGCATGTATGCGACCTGTTCTCGCGGCTCGGTGTGCGTGGCGTTAGCGTCCTCCTCTCGAGTGGTGACGAGGGCGTTGGCGAGGACTGCGTGATGGAAGACGGCTCCATCCGGTTCATGGCCAATTTTCCCGGAACATGTACGTGTGGTGTTTTCCTTCGGATTAGGATATTACACGAGTGCGGGTCCAGGGCGCTCACCGCATCGCCACGCATTTTCAGGTCCTTATGTCACCGTTGTAGGTGGAACGACGGACTACAGGCCAGAGGTCGCCGTGAGATTCTCCGGCGGTGGCTTCTCAGACTACTTTAAGCGCCCTCCATACCAGGAGGAGGCCGTGTCCACCTTCCTCCGGAACCTCGGGAACCAGCATCAAGGCCTTTACAAGTGCGTTCGCTTCTATGACTTAATCTTACAACTCATTCGTAATTGTACTTGATGCAGCGCTACTGGTCGCGGTATCCCCGACATCGCCGCGCAGGCCAGCAGATTCGAGTTCTTCTCCAACGGGAACGAGCTATCGGGGGGCGGTACAAGCGTCGCGGCGCCTGTATGTCTCCCCCTCCTCCTATCTGGGTCGTCCGTCTTTGACCGCCCGTTTACAGGTTGTGGCAGGCATAATATCGCTGCTTAATGACTGGCTGGTTCTGACGGGCCAGCCACCGCTTGGCTTCCTCAACCCCTGGCTGTACGGAAGGGGCCTCCGGGGTCTCAACGACATCACAGAGGGCTCGAATCCGGGCTGCGGCACAGATGGATTCACCGCCATCGTTGGATGGGACCCAGTGCGTTCCGCCAGATACTTCTTCACTTTCGGCGTTGGATGACCCTGGGCTACGCAGGTCACGGGTCTCGGGACGCCTAACTTCCGCAAAATGCTGGGATTATTGTGATCGTAGATTTTACCATTCCGAGTCCAACCAGCCAATTGCTTGGGGAAACAGCACTAAACATGTGCCATGAAAGGCCACTTACCCTCTCATCTACACAACATTAATATCGAAACCGGCAACAGAAGACATTCAGCCTTACATGTCTCGCTTCTGTGCACGACGCACTCCATCCTATACTCTCCCGATGTCCTGGGAACCCGAGTGGGGAAGTCGTGTATTCCTATCATGGGTCACTCACATCAGGGTGTCTATGTAGGTAGCACTGTACGGTCTTTTTTTGTTCGAATCCATCTAAGTGTGGGATACGTGGCCTTGTGTATATTACCTAGATGCTTCCCGTCCCAATTTCACTGTACGGTTTTCACAGCAAGGTACACTCTAACTATTGAATTGGCTACAAAAGCCGAGTATTGGTGGAGCTGTTCCAATAGGCCTCGGGGCATCAAAAGCAAGTCGGTGTGTTGAAGGAGTCCGCAAGGAAGTCCGTCTGGCATTTTGTGCCGGATGTCGTGTTGAGGCCAAAGCGCGGCCTGTCCGGGTTTACAAGAGCCAGGAGCCTTTGTTCATACCGTCCATCACCTCGAATCCGAAAATACGAGGCAACTGAGCTGTGCCATGTCATGCTGCGTCGCAGCGTCCGACGCAGCGTCTATGAAAATGCATTCTTTTGGCTGATGCCGCGCCGCGCGACGTGAGGCACTTCGAAGAGGATTGAACACGAGAGGAGAGGATTTCAGCCCGAGGATCCAACTTACGTCGCGTCAAAATCGACTCGGAAAGCCAAGCGGAAAGCAACCCGCGCCATTGTTCCTTTAGCTCTGCGGCTCCCAGGTTCGTTTCCCATCCTCTTAAAAGCTCACACTCCGTAGATCTCTCTGAACTTCCCGGCCGGCATTCTTCTTGGTCTCAGGAACGCATTCTATCAATAGAGCCTCTCTGGGGCGGCGGCGGCCACTGTCATTCACTTGCCAGCGGTTCTCCCGGATCCCACCCTCAGGCTCGCCCCGTACATAAAATTGGTCAGACTTTACCCTCACCCAATTCCATCCAGTCGACGGCGTGTTCTATTCACCTCGGCATCAACTTGAAAACCCGCGGAAATATAGTACCCACTTCTACCTCTGACTGAGATGAACCATAAAAGCTTCTACCGTTCCAGTCCTTACTCACCTCGGGCCTTCTCCTCGACCTCATCGACTCATTTTATGGTAGACCGCATATCGGTCACTCCGAGTCCCTGTAATCATGCACTACCACTGTATACCTGTCCTCTTTGTCATTGTCTTTGTTCGTCTGGGTAGCCTTGCGAAGCCCCTCCGAGTCTCGCCACCTTGGGACGACATGCACATCAAGCACTCCTGGAACTCCATCCCGAAGAACTGGGAAGCCCTGGGCCACCCGCCTTCTGGATCCACAATCGACCTTTACATTGCTCTCAGGTCTCAGCGTGAGAACGCCGTGGTCGACGTGCTCTACGAGGTCAGTGAACCCGGCCATCCAAGGTACGTCCACCACCACTCCCCAACTAACTCATGGACTCACGAGTGCCACCGATCCTATGCAGATATGGCGCGCACCTGACTAAGGAGCAGGTGGCCGACCTCGTCGCACCGCGTCCAGAGACCCTCGAGCTCGTGAATTCCTGGCTCGAGCACCACGGCATATCCTCCTCGTCCGTTTCCATGACATACGGCGGCAATACACTGGCGCTCAAAGGCGTGTCCGTGACCCAAGCCAACACTCTCCTCGGCGCGTCATACCAGCTATACAGGCACGTCAAGAGCAATGAGACCATTATCCGGACCGTCGGCTATGCGCTTCCCGCGTCGTTGCACTGGCACGTGTTGACTGTGGTCCCGACGACATCCTTTATATCCCTGCGCACGCAATGGCAAATACCGCAGAATCGCTCTGACATCGCAGTGAAGTCGACATCGGGAGAGCCTGCGACGGTGCTATCGAGCCGCGCAAAGGTCAATTACATCACGCCGTCGTTCCTTCGCTGGCTGTACGGCACGGGGGCCTATATACCTGGTGCGACGGACCGGAATGCCCTCGGGGTTGTGGGATTTCTTGGTGATTATCCGAGCCCGACAGACCTGACGGCGTTCATGCAGAAATACCGCTCCGATGCAGAAGACGCAACGTACACTGTCGTACGGGTCAACGGTGGGGGGTACGACCCAACCCACCCACACGCTGAGGCAAACGTGAACATCCAGTACGCCGAGGCCATGGCGTATCCGACCCCTCACATCTTCTACAGCACCGGCAGTGGGCCGGTGGGCACGAATGACAATTTCGTCTCCTTTCTCGAATACATCCTTGACCAGGAGAACATCCCTCAGACCATCAGCATCTCGTACGACCGCCTTGCAGAGAATTTAATTCCACGTGAATATATAGTGCATGTATGCGACCTGTTCTCGCGGCTCGGTGTGCGTGGCGTCAGCGTCCTCCTCCCGAGTGGTAACGAGGGCGTTGGCCAGGACTGCGTGATGGAAGACGGCTCCATCCGGTTCATGGCCAGTTTTCCCGCAACCTGTACGTGTGACGTTTTCCTTCGGATTAGGATAATACAGAGTGCGGGCCCAGGGCGCTCACCGCATCGCCACGCTCTTGCAGGTCCTTATGTCACCGCTGTAGGTGGAACGACGGACTACAGGCCGGAGGTCGCCGTGAGATTCTCCGGCGGTGGCTTCTCAGACTACTTTAAGCGCCCTCCATACCAGGAGGAGGCCGTGTCCACCTTCCTCCGGAACCTCGGGAACCGGTATCAAGACCTGTACAAGTGCGTTCATTTCTATGACTTGATCTAACAACTCATTCGTAATTGTACTTGATGCAGCGCTTCTGGTCGCGGTATTCCCGACATCGCCGCGCAGGCCAGCGAATTCAGGTTCTTCTCCGATGGGATCGAGCTAGCGGGGAGCGGTACAAGCATCGCGACGCCCGTGCGTCTGTCTCTCCCCCTCCTCCTATTTGTGTCGTCCATCTTGGCCGCCCAGCTGACCGCCAATCTACAGGTTGTGGCGGGCATAATATCGCTGCTTAATGATTGGCTGGTTTTGAGGGGCCAGCCACCGCTTGGCTTCCTCAACCCCTGGCTGTATGGAGGCGGCTTCGCAATTCTCAACGACATCACAGAGGGCTCGAATCCGGGCTGCGGGACGGATGGATTCACGGCCATCGTCGGATGGGACCCTGTGCGTTGCACCATACTTGATACTTCTTCACTTTCGACGTTGGATGACCCTGAGCTACGCAGGTCACGGGTCTCGGGACGCCTAACTTCCGCAGAATGCTGGAACGATTGTGATAGCAGAGTTTACGTTTCCGAACCCAACCAGCCAATTGCTTGGGGAAATAGTACCATTACATGTGCCATGTTACCCACTCATCCACGCAAAGTTAAGGTCGAAACCGGCAATCGATGACATTCAGCCTCAAATCTGGTCCATCCTATACCTCTCCCGATGGTGACTGGTGACTCCTGGTAACCCGAGTGGGGAAGTTTTGTATTGAAACCTAGACTTATACCCATGGGGTGACTTACATCTGGCCATGTAGGTAGCACTCTACGATCTCTTTTGTCCGAATCCATTTGAGTGCGCCTTGTACCTGTACATGGCCCTATGTGGCTCTGTGATAATACAGATGCTTCCATCCCAAGATGGGGCCGCCAATTGCACCGTACGGCATTTCATAGCAAGGTGCATTCTAATTGGCTACAAAAGCCAGGTCTTGGTGAAGCTGTTCCGATAAGCCTCGGGGAGTCAGAAAGCAAGTCATTTTCTTGAAGGAGGTCGTCTAGCATTTTTGTGCCGATTGTCATTTTGAGGCCAAAGCGCGACCTGTCAGGGTTTATCAGGAGCCAGGAGCCATTGTTCATACCATGACCGGCATGACCGCGGATCCAAGAAATGAAAGGCATCTCAGGCTGAGCTGCCATGGTGTGCCACGTCTGTGAAAATACATTATTTTGGCTGATGCGCTGATGCCGCGCGACGTGAGGAACTTCGAAGAGGATTGAACGGGGCTCTCAGGACAGGATATCTCAGGCCTCGGATTCGTTGTAGAGGCTTCGGATCTTTTTTTTGTATCATGATCCAGCTTCAAGTTACAGTACGTCGCACCAAAATCGACTCGGAAAGCAACCTCAGGCTTGCTTCTTTTCCTCTGCGGCTCCTGAGTTCATTTCCCGTGTGGAAATGCCTCGTATATGCCTCGTATAGGCTCACGCTACGACCGGTCTGTAACCCTGTTATGTACCCCAGAATAAACATGGATCAAGACATGGATCCAAAAAAAAAACAAAAAAAAAGCCTCATATACTAAGTTCACAGTCCGTAGATCTCTCTGAACTTCCCGCCCCCGGCATACTTCTTGGTCTCAAGAACGCATTGTATCAATAGAACCTCTCTGTGGTGGCGGCGGCCACTGCCATTCAGTGCACTCACCTGCTGGCGGTTGTCTTGGATCCCACCCTCGCCCCGTACATAAAATCGGTCAGACTTTACCCTCGCCCAATTCAGTCCAGTCGATGGCGTGTTATATTCACATCGGCATCAAAACCCGCGGAAATACAACCCACTTTTTACCTCTAACAACTGTCCTTGCTCTCCCCCCCCCTAACATGTCACATGACATCACGTAATCACCAATCCAAAAACTCGGAACCAAAAATAAACTTTGGCTCGAAAATTATGTAACTTATCACAAACATAAATATGACATAATTTTCCTCTGTCTTTTTTCTTCTTTTATTTGTGTGGTGTAAATATAGTACAAACAAAAGCAATTAAACCTTTGTTTTTCTTATTTGTTTGATTAACGAAAAGAAAAACATGTTTATTAGTTAATAAAGATTACATAACATAAGTACTTTTTTTGTCTAAGTCGAGAGAGGGTGCAAAAAAGGGGGCCACGCGCCCCATTCCGCGTGCCCCCGCTCGTTATCACCCTCCCATTCATGAGCCGGGGAGGCGGGGCTCTTCCGCTTTGTGCACAGGGGCAGCACACGTACACGTGCTGCCCCTGTGCGCAAAGCCGAGGGTGGGGTGCCACCAGGTTACAGCGCGCCTCGCATTTGCGCGCCGCCCGGTCACGCACCACCCGACCTGTGCACCCCTGCATACACAGAGGAGGGGGCGCTTCCGCCACGCGGTTGCGTTTCGCCCTTGCGCGCGAACCCGCGGGAGAGGGGGGGCTTCCGCGTGGTCGCCCGCTCGCGTTTTGCCCTTGCGCGCGAACCCGCGGGAGAGGGGGGGCTTCCGCGTGGTCGCCCGCTCGCGTTTTGCCCTGGCGCGCGAACACGCGGGAGAGGGAGGGGGGGGCGCTGCCGTGCGTGCGCCCGTTCGCGTTTGGCTCCAGCGTGCCCTCCCGGCTCGCTTGCCCCTGTGTCGTGGAGAGGGCGCCGCCTCTGTGCGTTCCGGTTCGCACATTGCCCGTGCGCGCGAACCCGGGGGCGCACTCCAACCTGGAGCGCGCGCCCGCGTTCGCGCGCGGCCCGTGCGTGCAAACGGGGGCGGGGCGCAGAGGGTGTGGGGGGCGGTCCCGTTCTCATCCCCGCGCACGGACCCCTCGTGTGCGTGGCCTCTGCGCGCAAAGCGGGGGGGGCGCCGCGCCGCCTCTGGCATTGCGCGCAAGGTCCCCGGCAAGAGGGGAAAGGGGGGGGTGCGCGTGCCTTGTCCCACGCCATCCCGCGTCCTGTTCGTGTGTAAACGAGGGGGCGGAAGGGCAGAGGCGGGGGACATACCTGTCCCGTGCACCTCGTTCCTGTGCGCCACCCCTCCTTGCGCGCAAATGGGAGCGGCGGCTGCTGCGGCGGGGGCTTGTCCCGCGTTCGCGTGTCCTGTTCGCGCGTGAACGAAGGGTGGGGGGGGCTGTCGCGTCCCCGTTGTATGCAAACGGGGGTGGCGTGTCACTTCCTGTGCAGCCCCCCGTTCGCGAGTCAACGGGGGCGGCGGGGGCGGTGTTCGGGTCTCCTGTTCGACGTGAACGGGGACGGGGACGAAAGGGGGGGCGTACCTGTCCCGCGCCTCCTTTGCGCGCATACGGGAAGGGGGCAAAGGGGGGGTGCGCTCCCCGTTGTGGGTAAACAGGGGAAGGGGCGGGGGTTGTCCCGTGCGGTCCTGCGCTTCGTGTCCCGCGCACGTGTACGGGATCGGGAAAGGGGGCAAAGGAGGGAGGAGGGGGCCGCACGCCCAAAGGGGTGGACGCTGCATGCAATGCAACGCGTGGCATTGCTTACCTTATTTGCTTTTGTTTGTACTATATTTACACCACACAAATAAAAGAAGAAAAAAAAGACAGAGGAAAATTATGTCATATTTATGTTTGTGATAAGTTACATAATTTTCGAGCCAAAGTTTATTTTTGGTTCCGAGTTTTTGGATTGGTGATTACGTGATGTCATGTGACATGTTAGGGGGGGGGAGAGCTGGGCCAGTTACCTCTAACAGAGATGCACCATAAAAGCTCCTACCGTTCCAGTCTTTACTCACGGCCTTCAAGTTCCCCTCGACCTCACCAACTCGTTTTAAAGTAGACCACCTATACATCACTCCGAGTCCCTGTGGTCATGCACTACCATTGTATATCTGCCACTTTCCTCTTTGTCGTTGTCGTTGTTCTTCTGGGTAGCCCTGCGAAACCTCTCCGAGTCTCACCACCTTGGGACGACATGCACATCAAGCACTCCTGGAACGCCGTCCCGAAGAACTGGGAAGCCCTGGGCCACCCGCCTTCTGGATCCACAATCGACTTTTACATCGCTCTCAGGTCTCAGCGTGAGAACGCCGTGGTCGACGTGCTCTACAAGGTCAGTGAACCCGGCCATCCAAGGTAAGTCCGCTCCCACTCCCCCGCTAACGCGTGTACTCACGAGTGCCACTGCTCCGATATAGATATCGTGCATACCTAACTAGAGAGCAGGTGGCTGACATCGTTGCACCGCGTCCAGCAACGCTCGAGCTCGTGAATTCCTGGCTCGAGCACCACAACATATCCTCTTCGTCCGTTTCCATGACATACAGCGGCAATACACTGGCGCTCAAAGGCGTGTCCGTGACCCAAGCCAACACTCTCCTCGGCGCGTCATACCAGCTATACAAGCACGTCAAGAGCAATGAGACCATTATCCGGACCGTCGGCTATGCGCTTCCCGCGCCGCTGCACTGGCACATATTGACTGTGATGCCGACGACATCCTTTGTCTCCCAGCGCGGGCAATGGCAGAAACCGCGGAATCGGTCTGACATGGCGGTGAAGTCGACATCGGGAGAGCCTGTGACGGTGCTATCGAGCCGCGCAACGGTCAATTACGTCAGGCCGTCGTTCCTTCGCTGGCTGTACGGCACGGGGGCCTATATACCTGGTGCGACGGACCGGAATGCCCTCGGGGTTGTGGGACTTCTTGGTGATTATCCGAGCCCGACAGACCTGACGGCGTTCATGAAGAAATACCGCTCCGATGCAGATGACGCGACGTTTGCCGTCATAGAGGTCAACGGTGGGGGGTACGACCCGACCCACCCAAACTTTGAGCCAAACATGGACATCCAATACGCTGAGGCCATGGCGTATCCGACCCCTCACATTTTCTACAGCACCGGCCTAGGGCCGTCGGATGACTATTTCGTCTCCTTTCTCGAATACATCCTTGACCAGGAGAACATCCCTCAGACCATCAGCATCTCGTACGACCGCCTTGAAGAGAATTTCATTCCGCGTGAATATACGGTGCATGTATGCGATCTGTTCTCGCGGCTCGGTGTGCGTGGCGTCAGCGTCCTCCTCCCGAGTGGTGACGACGGCGTTGGCAAGCACTGCGTGATGGAAGACGGCTCCATTCAGTTCACGCCCAGTTTTCCCGCAACCTGTACGTGTGGCGTTTTCTTTCGGATTTGGATAGTACATGAGTGCAGGCCTAGGGCGCTCACCGCATCGCTACGCTCTTGCAGGTCCTTATGTCACCGTTGTAGGTGGAACGACGGACTATAAGCCGGAGGTCGCAGTGGGATTATCCGGTGGTGGCTTCTCAGACCACTTTAAGCGCCCTCCTTACCAGGAGGAGGCCGTGTCCACCTTCCTCCGGAACCTCGGGAACCAGTATCAAGGTCTTTACAAGTGCGTTCGCTTCTATGACTTGATCTAACAAGTCATTCGTAATTGTACCTGATGCAGCGCTTCTGGCCGCGGTATTCCTGACATCGCCACGCAGGCCAGCGAATTCAGGTTCTTCTCCGATGGGATCAAGGTCATCGGGAAAACCCTACCCTGCTAATTAGCGCTAATTAGTGTTAATTAGCACATAAGCGCCCATTTGCCGTTTTAACTATCCCCCCCGTCAATTAATGCTAAATTGTAGCTAAGTTTGAGCTAAATCAGCAGACACTTTAAATTTGTCATTAAAATTGATGATCATTTGGCCAAAAATTACGGCTAAAGTAGGCTAAACAAGTGGCTAAGAAATGACTAAATGAGGTATACTGTAATCCTGGGTATAAAGACTATGAGACGCCAGTGATAAGTTTCTATGCCGGAACTGTAATGATGATTAAGTACTTACTAGATTGCATGACGTTGCTGTGGTTGTTGTTGCGCCGCCATGGTTGTCCTCACTGTCGTCATGGATGCATTCACTGTCGCTCAGATGTGGCGGTCACCATGGTCGCCTTGCTGTCATCACAGCTACCTTACCGCCGTCGTTACTTTCACTACACCCTGCTACTGCATCATTTCGTGGGTGTGTAGAACTCACTTCAGCCCCGAGCGGCGGTGGCAGTGACATGGAATGAAATCCACCTGGGGCAATGACATTGGTGGTGACGACGTCAATGATAGGTGTTGTGCTATGCCAGCGTGCTGTCAGCACGTCGTAAGCTGAACCAGATGACAACTATACTCACTTTTGTTTTTGTTTTTGTTTTGGGGGGGGTAGGCCTTTGTGGGTAGCAACGCCGGTCGAGTCCTCCACATATGTGCAGCACGGACACACTGGTTCATAAAAGAGTAATAGCTGCAAATTAGTGGAGTGTGCAAGGGGCGAGTGTGTTCAAGAAATTGCAGACTTACAACCAGTTCTGACAACATGGTGATGACTGGGGTGGGGCCTGGTGGGCGGTACATCGAAGGGTGTGCTGTGGGCAGACAGCTCCGGTCAGGGGTGTAGCAGCTATGTATAAGTGCCTGCAATCACGCTCAGTACATTGTAGCTACATTAAATAAAAACTTATTTTTCTCCCTGGGCTTGCACGTCAGTGGCGGCGGCGTCCTTGGTTGCCTTGGGTCAGTATGAATAGGTGTTTGATGAGGCCGCTAGGACGCTGAGTTTGCTGCCTTGGATGACAAGTAGATGGAGCGGAGGCGACAATGGGACATAAACATGCATGAACAGCTGGGATAGAGAGGAACCTGATGTGACGTGGATGGCAACACGGGGGACGGGAAAAAGCTTCCCATGGAAAATATTCCCACAATTGGAGCAATCAACAAACAAATGGACGCGACTCGTTTTTTTCGTCAAGTCACCCCAGTATTTCCTCATCAGGACATACTACACCTGCACGCAGCGCCGAAGCCGACTAGCTACATCAAGTTCCTTCTTTGGTGCTGTCGTGCACGCCGTCTTCTTGCTGTCATGGGGCGTGCAATGATGCAGACAATCACAGGCTCACTACTTTAATGACCGCGAGGATGACTCGGTCACGCGCAATTCCAACAGTGACGACTCCGATGCCGTCGCTCAGAAGCACTCTATGTGCGGTCTCGACGGTGCTGCTGCCGGAGTACTCCTCCACTGTGTACCGCACATGACCTCAATTTGTGACCTAATGATTCTCCCAGTTTGCTAATGGCCATCACTCGACAGTGTTAACCGCGCGAACACGGGCTCTAATGCAGACATCTTTCAAGGAGACTCGAGATTCTCATGGAGGCCGCTGCTGTAAGAGAGGGACGACTGCCACGGTATCGCAGCAAACGTCATGTTGGTGAGTTGGCTTTGATGTCGCACTCGATATGGACAGTAATTCACCTATGTGGAACCAATGGAGCTACAAGGGTAAGGCAGCTCTGCATTCTCTCCCTTGGCATCGAACGGTGGCGAAGAGTCCGTCAATTTACTTACCGTGGTCTTGGGCAGAGTCTGTGACTCACCTCCATGACGCCGCGTATGACCCCAACCCCGACCAATTCATTGCCACATGATGCCACAGTATACGACCCTGATCCCAACCACCACCATTACACCACCACCACTGAGGACCAATGCAAGATGAAGCCCGTGCGAATCGCGATGATGGTGACTACAACAACGATTGCGACACCGACAACGGCAAGGCGACAATAGCAAAAACGAGAAGCGCCCACGGCGAAGCGACGAAGACAGCTGCTACCATGACCACGACAGCGATGAAGACAATGTGACGACCTTGGCGACAACAATGCGACCTTGACGACCGCAGCCTCAAAGCGACTACGACGACGGCGAGGCGACCCCAACGACAACGACCCCAATGATGATGATGACGACAACCCTGACGATGACGACAACGGCGAAGCGACAAACGCAACAACAACGGCAACCCCAACGACTGCAACAACGCCGACGATAGCAACCCTGAAGACTGCAACACTGACAACAACAACCCCAGTGACGGCAGCCCTGACTTGGACGACGACAACCTCAATGACAATAACTTCAACAGGGAAGCAACAACAGTGACGACGGCAAGGCGACGAAAACGACTGCAATAACCAGAGGACACAGTGGGGCCCGGGGTAACTAGTCACCAGAAAATTGAGCTATTACTAGTGCTACGTAGTGTCCAATTGTTCCGGTTTTTGGTCCCATTGTGCCCCGGCATTGACAAGGCTCAACAGTGCTCGAAGAATGCAATAACTTCTATGTCAATCTATTCCTTCATTTCCTTGATAGACACATGTGCCGAAATTTTAGTGTAATTAGCGGAAATTTTTAGTTCACTGAATAGAAATTTATCACCACCTGCGCTTAGTCCCATTCTAGGGCGGTTAATGGGCTTAGCGCTAACTTTGACGGGATTTACAGGGTAGGGTTTTCCCGATGGTAGAGGGGAGCGGTACAAGCGCCGCGACGCCCGTGCGTCTGTCTCTCCCCCTCTTCCTATTTGTGCCATCCGTCCTTGGCCGCCCAGCTGACCGCCAATCTACAGGTTGTGGCGGGCATAATATCGCTGCTTAATGACTGGCTGACTTTGAGGGGCCAGCCACCGCTTGGCTTCCTCAACCCCTGGCTGTACGGAGGCGGCTTGGCAGCTCTCAACGACATCACAGAGGGCTCGAATCCGGGCTGCAGGACGGATGGATTCACGGCCATCGTCGGATGGGACCCTGTGCGTTGCACCATACTTGATACTTCTTCACTTTCGACGTTGGATGACCCTGAGCTACGCAGGTCACGGGTCTCGGGACGCCTAACTTCCGCAGATTGCTGGAACTATTGAAATAGTAGAGTTTACGTTTCCGAACCCATACGTGTGCCATGAAAGGCCACTTACCCACTCATCCACGCAAAGTTAAGGTCGAAACCGGCAACCAGCTTCAAATCTGGACCGTCCTATACCTCTCCCGATGGTGACTCTGGGAACCCGAGTAGAAGTTGTGTATTGAAATATAGACTTATACACATGGGATGACTTACATCTGGCCGTAGGTAGCACTCTACGATCTTTTTTGTTCGAATCTATTTGAGTGCGCCTTGGGGCCCTGTGTGGCGCTATGACAGCACGGATGCTTCTCGTCCCAAGCTGCGGCCGCCAATTGCACTGTACTGTTTTTCACAGCGAGGTGCACTCGAATTGGCTACAAAGGTCAAGTATTGGTGAAGCTGTTCCAATAAGCCTCGGGGCGTCAAAAGCAAGTCGCTTTCTTGAGGGAGCCCATCTAGCGTTTTTGTGCCGGTTGTCGTTTTGAGGCCATACAAAGCGCGACCTGTCAGGCCTGCCAGGGTTTATCAGGATCCAGGAGCCCTTTGTTCATACCGTCTATGACCGGCATGACCGGGGATCCGAAAAATGAAAGGCATCTGAACTGCCATGTCGTGCCACGTCTGTGAAAAAACATTCTTTTGGCCGATGCCGCGCGACGTGAGGTACTTCGGAGAGGATTGAACGGGGCTCTCAGTATAGGATATCTCGGCCTCGGCTTCGTTGTAGAAGCTTCAAATATCGTATCCCACTTACGTAGGTCGGACCTTAGAGCCTGAGTGCCATCAGAAAAAATACAAGTCGCTTCTTGGCTCTGGAAGTGGCAAAAGGGACAGAAGCCGGGCAGGGCTTTGAAGGGTATCATGATTACCCTTCCAGCGGCTCTTTGGAAGCCCTGCTAGAAGGATGGATACCCGCCTGCAGCTCGGTGAAGAATACCGAGAAAGTCACTCCAAGGATCATGTATTTTGTGAATACGAACACAAGGACTACGCTGGATATCAATCACTACACATGCTGACAAGCAGTCCCCGCCACCGGCATCCCTACCACTGCCATTCCCGCTGAAGTCCCAGCCACTATCTCTTCACTACATCACCTTTGTAATCATTATTGGTTGCAGCAATCCCTATTGTCGTCGCCGTCACCATCCTTGTTGCACACGTCGTCGTCGCGCTCGTCGCAGTCATGGTATGTCGTCGTCACTTCATCATGGTCGTGGTCGCAGTTGCATCGTCGTTGTTACTGCCGTCGCTGTCGCCGTAGCTGTTGGGATCTTGATCGGAGTGGCGGTGACGTAGTCAGGCAAGATGGGGCTGGTGGATTGATACGTGGGCAACGGGGCGAATGGAGGTGCTTGCACGCACACAACAAGGGACGGCGGCAATGATATCTGCCACTGTCCTCACTCGATGAGATAGAAAGAGGGAGAAAAACAAACCTCAGCTAAATGTTTTGTAAGTGGGTGGAGCAGCAGCGAGGAACTCGGGTGCACGCAAAGTGGGAGTGGTAAGTGGTGAGGTGTTGGTGGGTGCAAATTGGGGTGGAGATAGTAGGGACAACTCGGATGAGCGGAAAAAATTTACCTTTTTGCGGGGGGGTACTGGGTATGGTGGGCAGCGGGACAGCGCACGTGTACCCGTGAGGAGTGGGAGGGACAGGGAGGCAGCCATGATGTGTGGGGGTGGGGGAGAAGACGGGTTTAAAAGCAGGATGTCAGTGCACACGCTGGTTTGTAAAAGGACAGCTGCAAGTAACTACGGACTTACGACAAAATGGTGATGGCAAGGACTGGGGCAGTAGTCTGTTGGTGGACATGGTATTCTGTATGCGGTGCTAAGCAGCTGAATAAATATTCCCACGATCTGCCGATCACGTTCAACGATAGATATCGATCACACGATTTGTTTTTCTATCTGCTCTCGTTTTGCGTGCGTGATGCACCCAACCCCCCACCACCGTACCCACTTGACCCACAGACAGTTTAGATAAGTATTTTTTTCTTTAACTTTCTTTCCATCTCATCTCGAGCCAATGCAGGACAAGCGGCCACTGCCATCCCCTTCCCGCAAAGTTCACCAGCAGCCACCCACCGCATCGACTCCGTTGCGCAACGACCCACCACCCCGTCTTGCCCAACCGCCGCTACCCCACTGTCACACCTGGTTATCGCAGCAACTCTCCTGCCACCCCCGCCACCCGGACCACGTTGCCACTACCCCGACTGTGAGACCGACAGCTACGGCGACGGAAATAACAACGACGACGCAACTGCGACCACGACCATGACAAAGTAACGATGACATGACCATGACCGGGCAATCAACAAAGATGACGATGGCAACAACAACGAAGTGCGTGACGACGGTGGCAAGGCAGCAGCGACAGAGGTGACGATGGACGTGACGATGATGGCAGCAGTGGTGGTCGATGACAAAGGACGAGTCTATATTAACTTGAATGATAATAACTTGAAATATGTAGATCGTCATGCACAAGATTACTCTAAATGTATCGTAAAAACTGAAAGTGGCAAGACCGAAAAGCCCAAAGAAGGTACGGTGGAAGTACCCAGAAGGGGCAGAAAAAAGAGGAAGGGCGCCAATGGAAGGGGAGTACTACTCCCCTGTAGAAGGGGATGTGATTTTTCTGATGCCGCCCGTGTCGATCCCGGCGTCAAAATCGACTCGGAAAGCAACCCGCGGCCTTCAAGTTGCTCCTTTATGTCTGCGGCTTCCAAGTTCGTTTCTGATGTAGAAACGCCTCATACTGTAAAAGCTCACACCGCTCACACTCCATAGATATCTCTGATCCCGTCCCAGTCAATGGCATGTTCTATTTATCTCAGCATCACAACCAAATGCCAGTGCAACCCGCGGTAATACAGTCTTGCATACAGTACTCACTCCCACCTCTGACAGAGATGCACCATAAAAGCTCCCACCGTTCCAGTCCTTACTCTGAACCTCGGGCCTTCTTCTTGGCCTCACCAACTCATTTTATAATAGACCACATATCGGTCACTCCCTGTAATCATGCACTACCATTGTATTTCGGTCCTTTTTGTCATTGCCCTTGTTTTTCTTGGTAGCCTTGCGAAGCCCCTCTCACCACCTTGGGATGACATGCACATTAAACACTCCTGGAACGCCGTCCCGAAGGACTGGGAGGCCTTGGGCCGCCCGCCTTCTGGTACTACAATCGACCTTTACATTGCTCTCAGGCCACAGCGTGAGAATGCCGTGGTCAACGCGCTCTACGAGGTCAGTGAACCCGGCCATCCAAGGTACATCCACCACCACTCCCCCACTAACACATGGACTCACGAGTGCCACCGCTCCGATGTAGATATCGTGCATACCTTTCTAAGGAGCAGGTGGCCGACCTCGTCGCACCACATCCAGAGACGCTCGAGCTCGTGAATTCCTGGCTCGAACACCACGGCATATCCTCGTCCATTTCTATGACCCACGGCGGCAATACACTCATGCTCAAAGCCCTGTCCGTGATCCAAGCCAACACTCTCCTCGGCGCATCCTACCAGCTCTACAGGCACGTCGAGAGGGGCGAGACCATTGTCCGCACCGTCGGTTATTCGCTTCCCGTGGCGCTGCACTGGCACGTATTGACTGTGGCGCCTACGACGTCCTTTGTCTCTCCGCGCATGCAATGGCAGACACCGCGGAATCCCTCTGAAAGGGCAAGGAAGCCGACACCGGGAGAGCCTGCGACGGTGCTATCGAGCCGCGAAAAAGTCAATCCCGTCACACCGTCGTTCCTGCGCTGGCTGTACGAGACGGATTCCTATACATCCAATACTCGGGGCGAGAATGTTCTAGGGGTCGTGGGTTTCTTAGGTGATTATCCGAGCCCGACAGACCTGACGGCGTTCATGCGCAAATACCGCTCCGAAGCAGCGGATGCGACGTTCACCGTCGTAGAGGTCAACGGCGGGGGGTACGACCCGATCCACCCAAACATTGAGGCAAACATCTGCATCCAATATGCTGAGGCCATGGCATATCCGACCCCTCACATCTTCTACAGCACCGGCCAAGGGCCGTCGGGCACGGATGACTGGTTTGTGACCTGGCTGGAATACATCCTCGACCAGGAGAACGTCCCTCAGACCATCAGCTTATCGTTCGGTGTTGAAGAGCGTATCGCGTCGATGGAATATGCAACGAATGTGTGCGACAAGTTTGCGATGCTCGGTGTACGTGGCGTCAGCGTCCTCGTCTCGAGTGGTAACGAGGGTGTCGGCCAAGGAACTTGCTTGAGAGACGACGGCACCGTCCGGTTCATACCCAGATTTCCCTCAACTTGTACGTGTGGCAAATCTTCTCAGATTGGACGTAGTACACGAGTGCGGGTCCATGACGCTCATCGCATCGCCATGCTTTTCAGGTCCCTATGTTACCGTCGTCGGCGGAACCACGGACTACGTGCCGGAGGTCGCAGCGGAATTCTCGAGCGGCGGCTTCTCGGACTACTTTCAGCGGCCGACGTACCAGGAGGAGGCCGTGTCCACCTTCCTCAGGGACCTCGGGAACAGGTATCAAGGCCTTTACAAGTGTGTTCGCATCTGTGACCTGATCTAACCCATTCGTAATTTATACTTGGTGCAGCGATTCTGGCCGCGGCACCCCCGACATCGCCGCGCAGGCCGCCGGACTCCGGATGTTTTTGAACGGCAAAGAGCACGAGGTAGGCGGCACAAGTGCAGCGACGCCCGTGCGTCTGTCTCTCCTCTCTCCTCCTATTTAGGTCGTCCGTCCTTGACCGCCCAGCTGACTGCCAATTTACAGGTTGTGTCGGGCATAATCTCGCTGCTTAATGACTGGCTGATTTTGACAGGTCAGGAGCCCCTCGGCTTCCTCAACCCCTGGCTGTACGGAAGGGGCTTCCGGGGTCTCACCGATATCACAGAGGGCTCGAATCCGGGTTGCAACATGGATGGATTCTCGGCCATCGTTGGATGGGACCCTGTGCGTTCTACCAGACTTCTTCACTTTCGACGTTGGATGACCCTGGGCTGCGCAGGTCACGGGTTTCGGAACGCCTAACTTCCGCAGAATGCTGGAACAGTTATTTTGAGATAGTAGAGATTCCGATTCCGAACCTAACCAACCAATTACTGGAAATAGCACGGTAATGGTGAAGTGCACAACAAAGATGACAATGGCAACAACAACGAAGTGCGTGATGAAGACAACTGCAGGCACAACCACAACAGTGATGATGACGATGGAAAGGTGGTGGCGACAGAGGTGACGACGGATGTGATGGTGATGGCAGCAGCGGTGGTCGATGAATCTATATTTGTTATATAATAACTTGAAACATGCAGATCATCGTGTGACAAGCTAATACTCTAAATGTATCGTAAAAACTGAACGGCAAGAAGTCCGGCGGTGACCTAAAAGCCCAAAGAAGGTACGGTGGAAGTACCCAGAAGGAGCAGAAAAGAGGAAGGGTGCCAAAGGGGTAGGGGACGTGATTTTTCTGATGCCACCTGTGCCGATCCCCGTGTCAAAATCGACTCAGAAAGCAACCTGTGGCCTTGCTCCTTTGTGTCTGCAGCTTCCGAGTTCGTTTCCGATGTAGAAATGCATCATAAAAGCTCACACTCCATAGGCTCTCTGTAGGAATCCCAGTTGGCATCAGCTGGCGAAGTCCGATGACGGTAAACGCCGGCGGTCGATCTAGCGTGCAAGTAGATTTATCGGCTTTACCCAGGACGCTCACCGATGCTCGCCTCTGGTTCTTTGCCCCTCGGGAACATCCCTAATTAAATATACTAGCAATTCACGACGGCCCCAAGGGGCCGTCATTCATGAAAGCTTTCTGATGCTCCGGTGTGCACGTGGCACAACTTTGTATTCGTAAATGTAGATGACGACGCTTGTAATGATGTCCGGCACCACCAACTTTGTAACACCTCGCAAGACTTTTCTGCTATGTTCTAAGCATCACCGACACGTGCACGCTCATCGAGCTGGGGCGCACCGGGCACCAGCGATGGCGGGCTGTCGGACTTCGCGAATGCCAGCTCCCAGGTGGAATTGACACGAATGCAAGAAGGTAATAAAAAAAGGAATACGTTGGGCACAAAAAACCAATGTACTTACGTGCCGTCCTCCGACTGCAGCAAAAGACCAATGGACTGAGTATGCCCACCACGGGCAGCAGGTGGTTTTGGAGAAGACGCTATTAAGGATTAAGGGGACTCTTTGCTGAGGTCACACCCAAACAGCCTTGCAGACCATGTACACGGGGTAAGGCTCGGGGGAAATATCCATACGAACGACACCGCTGTTAGCCATATCCTTGAGATGCTTGGTTGACTTCTTGGTTGAGCCAGGCAGAGACTGAAGCAACACGTTGATGCAAAAGAGAGTTCGAGTACAACTCGTACAGTTCATCTGGAAGAGGGGCAACGACATCTATCTGGACGTTTCCTTGCACTGGCAGACAACAGGACCCATCGACCACTCGACGCTCAGCGAGCCAATGCAACGCATGACAAAAATTGCATTCAGGTTCCATTTTCCCTATATAATGCGCTTCGATGTTCTGTGTGAAGCGAGCTGTGAGGACGTCGGTCAGGAAACAGTATTAAAAAAAGGGACGATCTCACCTCGCCGTACACCCTTGGCGCGCGCCGTGAGGCCGACATCACGCTGCCCATGACTGATAAGCAGACCAGGATCAGTCGAAGCTGGCACCTCTCACGCTCGTGTTGCGGAATGGGACCAGATTTATTCTCTCCATGTTCAAGGGGTGGTCACTGTTGTATCGACAAGTTGAACTGGGCAGCGTTGTACGTCAGAGCGATTTCATGGCCATTGCGAGTGGGGCTTTGTCGGAGGGTATGTACTGTACGTGAGTCGGCAATGTCAGCTGCAGCCGCAGATGTGGTGCACGATTCCTTGAGCTCGGCCTCCCATTGTCATATGCGGGCTTCGGACGCGTCCAATCGAGCCTTGCAAACAGATGCGTGTCGTCGAATGTGGGCGGAGGGACCCCAGCGCCGCCCACACCAGATATCGAGCCGAGCAGGCCGTCGCTCGGCAGCACTGAGCGCCATGGCCATTACACCTACATGGCACTCAAGCAGCTGCCAGTCAATGTTCACAGCGAAGGTTATCATATCCCAGTGCATAGAGTCAGGAGAGGAGAGCGCAGGTAACAAAGATCGTTGAGGAGTAGCAAACCCAGACAGTGTCTCCACTGCAATACAGGCTGAAATATTGTTCCAGTCTAACGTACAGTCCGATCTTCGAGGTGACGCGGGTGGGGCACAGATAACTTCGTCACACCGTACACCCTAAGGTCACGCCCTCTTGATCCGCAAGCAGACCAGGACCAGCCGAAGCTGGCCCATCAACACAACTGCTCATACACTCGATGTTTTCATGTTGCGGTTGCGGCAATTTGAAGGGACCAAGTAGATCCTGTCTCTATTCAGGGCCTAGGGGCTCACAGTCATCCGCTGTTGTATGCACCGACGACTGAAAAGTGCGAAATGATGAGTTCAAACTGCGAGAAATTTGACATTGGCAAGAAACGTACTTCCACATGTTCGGGCACGGTCACTTCCAGCTCAACAGAAGACGAACACCTTTCACTTGTGCAGCGTGCGGCATGCAAGCTTCCTCACAATCAGACAAAGACGAAACACAATTCATAGGAGAAGAACCTTCTGCAAGTTTGTTGTCCAATTGATTTTGCACATGGCATGAGAAGGTAACAGAGAGCACAGAAGAGGAGGTCGGAGCTAGGGTCGGAGAGCATATTCCTGAGAGAAATGGAGTGGTGAGTACGGCGATTCATGTGACCGCACATATCTGCAACAGCTCACAGCAGGAGAGCTGGGTTCCAGGTCGGAGCGCAGTATCTGACTGTCAAGAGAGGGAAGTCTCACGTGACGCGTGACGCTCAGTAAAAAAGGAAAGTCGGCTGTAGTCAGCTGTTAGTCAGCTATTGGTCGGAAACGGTCATGTCGGAGTCAAATGACCCTCAGATGGAAATTTGCGAGTTTTCTGACCACGGTTTGACTAAATAGTTGGGCCCAGGTCAAGTCAGATTGAGCCGAAATCAAAATAAAGTCGTCCGACAGTCATTTCAAGTCATTTTTGGACAAATCCATAGTCAAATTTTGCCATTTGGTAGTCATCCCAGTTCCGATTCAAGTCGTCCCACAGTCAATTTTGACATATAGAAAAAGCACCCATTTATTGCAAAAAATACGATAGACTCTATGGGTAATATACAAAGGAAACGGTAATTACTGTAGGAGTGCGGTGCGGGACCCGCTTTGGCGTGCAGAGCTCCACCCCTCCGCCACCGTCGCCGTCAGGGTGCGGCTGGGGCACTTGGGCGAACAGAGCACGCCGCTGCCACTCTGTTGTGATTGGGACTCGTGGTCTGCGTTGGTCGAGTGCCCCCCCTTCCTGCCAACATCCCGCCACAGCTGCGTCCTCGTGTTGCTCGGTCGGCTTGCATTGGACCCCCCGCGGTGGTGGCCGTGGGTAGCTTGTGCGCATCGGGCGGCGCGGCATCTCGAATGGTTGGTGCGGGGCGGGGCTGCTGCTGCAGTCAACGTAAGTGCGTTGTCAGCGAAATAAAATAAAATAAAAAAACTAATACTCAAATTTATTTGGGCAGCGTCGACAAATGCCTTGCGAACGTGTGCCAGCAGGTGCGTGTTGGTCTGTATAAGGGGGGTGGTCGCTACTCAGTGGAACACGCGAGGGTGGGTTCAAGAGAATGTGCACTTACAACCTGCCAGTGCAGCGACGTGGCGGCACTTGGGCGTCCTGGTCGTTTGCTGTGGGGAGAGAACAGGTGGGCAGTGGGGTCGACAAGGTAGCTATCTTGAATGTAGACTTAAAGTATTAGAAGCGGTGGTGGAATGGATTTATAGAAGAAAAAAAAAGGGGGGGAGTGGCAGGAAAATGAGGAAACAGAAGGAAGTTGGAGTTAGACGAGAGCGAGTTGCCGAGTGCGTCCAAATGTTCCCGCAGCGGAACGAAAAAAATCTCTTCCCACGCTCGGCTTTGTTGAAGTCCTACGGTCCTACCTTTTGCGTACTCCCTTGTTTTGCGTCTACTCCCTCTCCCCTTTTTTTTTGTCGCACCCTGACTCCACCACGCTGCTGCCTCACTCACACCACTGCCACGCAGCCGCCATAGCACCCCACCCCAGCTATTCTGGCGCCTCTGTACTTTGTTGACACCGTAGGCCCAGGCACCGCCACGTCACTGCACTGGCAGGTTGTAAGTGCACATTCTCTTGAACCCACCCTCGCGTGTTCCACTGAGTAGCGACCACCCCCCTTATACAGACCAACACGCACCTGCTGGCACACGTTCGCAAGGCATTTGTCGACGCTGCCCAAATAAATTTGAGTATTAGTTTTTTTATTTTATTTTATTTCGCTGACAACGCACTTACGTTGACTGCAGCAGCAGCCCCGCCCCGCACCAACCATTCGAGATGCCGCGCCGCCCGATGCGCACAAGCTACCCACGGCCACCACCGCGGGGGGTCCAATGCAAGCCGACCGAGCAACACGAGGACGCAGCTGTGGCGGGATGTTGGCAGGAAGGGGGGGCACTCGACCAACGCAGACCACGAGTCCCAATCACAACAGAGTGGCAGCGGCATGCTCTGTTCGCCCAAGTGCCCCAGCCGCACCCTGACGGCGACGGTGGCGGAGGGGTGGAGCTCTGCACGCCAAAGCGGGTCCCGCACCGCACTCCTACAGTAATTACCGTTTCCTTTGTATATTACCCATAGAGTCTATCGTATTTTTTGCAATAAATGGGTGCTTTTTCTATATGTCAAAATTGACTGTGGGACGACTTGAATCGGAACTGGGATGACTACCAAATGGCAAAATTTGACTATGGATTTGTCCAAAAATGACTTGAAATGACTGTCGGACGACTTTATTTTGATTTCGGCTCAATCTGACTTGACCTGGGCCCGACTATTTAGTCAAACCGTGGTCAGAAAACTCGCAAATTTCCATCTGAGGGTCATTTGACTCCGACATGACCGTTTCCGACCAATAGCTGACTAACAGCTGACTACAGCCGACTTTCCTTTTTTACTGAGCGTGACGGCCAACAGTTTCCCGATGCGTGTCACTGGAACCGGGAATTGATCTTTAAGCAAAAAATCTTGAAATAAGACTTAATTAAGACTCAAAATATTTATGTGTGACAATATATTATGGAAAGATTTAAAGTTTATAAATCACATGCCCCGAAATGCGCCTGTTACAGCTGTCATGTGATCTATAAACTTTAAATATATTGTCACACAAATTTACAAATAAATACTTTGAGTCTTATTCAAGTTTTATTCCAAGAAATTATGCTTACAGATCAATTCCCGGTTCCAGTGTGTGGTTCCACAACGAACCACTGTGGTCGAATCAAGCAGTACATGCATGACGTGAACGTTGTGAACCGCCAGTTGTATTTCTCTCACATAGAATGGGAGAGAGAGCAATCGGTGAGAACCAAGTGAACAGCTCGGTCATGTGAGGACATGTGATCGTTTGGGAAACCGCTTGGAAGGCCTACTCCGAAGTGGCGGAATTGATGCCCGCCAACGCACACTGTAGCTCTGTATGAAACCATGCGTTCCCCCCCAAAAAAATGCCGAAAGAAGGAGTACAAAAGCACACATTGAGTGTTTAAAAAAAGGTTTCGACGTGGAAATCAAGGCAGCAAGCAAGTGGGAAAAAAGGTTCGAAGCCCGACAACTCCGTGACAAAGCGATGCCTAATTATTGTATAGATTTCGTCACTCTCTGATTCCGTCCCAGTCAATGGCATGTTCTATTTATCTCGCCATCACAACCAAATGCAACCCGCGGCAATACAGTCTTGAATACAGTACTCACTGGCGCTTCTACCTCGGACCCTCGAGTTTAGTTCCAACACAGAGATGCACCATAAGAGCTCACACCGCTCTAATCCTTACTCTGAACCTCGGGCCTTCTCTCCTCAACCTCACCAGCTCATTGTATAGTAGACCACATATCGGTCATTCCCTATAATTATGCACTACCATTATATGTCGGTCCTCTTTGTCATTGCCCTTGTTCTTCTTGGTAGCCTTGCGAAGCCCCTCTCACCACTGTGGCATGACATGCATATCAAGCACTCCTGGAACGCCGTCCCGAGGAACTGGGAGAGCCTAGGTCATCCGCCTTCTGGCACCACAATCGACCTTTACATTGCTCTCAGGCCACAGCGTGAGAATGCTGTGGTCGACGCGCTCTACGAGGTCAGTGAACCCGGTCATCCAAGGCACGTCCACCACCACTCCCCCGCTAACGCATGTTCTCACGAGTGCCACTGCTCCGATGTAGATATCGTGCATACCTGACTAAGGAGCAGGTGGCCGACCTCGTTGCACCGCATCCAGAGACGCTCGAGCTCGTGAATTCCTGGCTCGAACACCACGGCATATCCTCGTCCATTTCTATGACCCACGGCGGCAATACACTCATGCTCAAAGCCCTGTCCGTGATCCAAGCCAACACTCTCCTCGGCGCATCCTACCAGCTCTACAGGCATGTCGAGAGGGGCGAGACCATTGTCCGCACTGTCGGTTATTCGCTTCCTGCGGCGCTGCACTGGCACGTATTGACTGTGGCTCCTACGACGTCCTTTGTCTCCCCGCGCATGCAATGGCAGACACCGCGGAATCCTTCTGAAAGGGCAGGGAAGCCGACATCGGGAGAGCCAGCGACGATGCTATCGAGCCGCGCAAAAGTCAATCCCGTCACACCGTCGTTCCTGCGCTGGCTGTACGAGACGGATGCCTATACACCCATTACTCGGGGCGAGAATGTTCTCGGGATCGTGGGTTTCTTAGGTGATTATCCGAGCCCGACAGACCGGACGGCGTTCATGCGCAAATACCGCTCCAAAGCAGCGGATGCGACGTTCACCGTCGTAGAGGTCAACGGCGGGGGGTACGACCCGACCCACCCAAGCATTGAGGCGAACATGGACATCCAATATGCTGAGGCCATGGCGTATCCGACCCCTCACATCTTCTACAGCACCGGCCAAGGGCCGTCGGGCATGGAGGACTGGTTTGTGTCCTGGCTGGAATACATTCTCGACCAGGAGAACATCCCCCAGACCATCAGCATATCGTACAGTTATGATGAGCGTATCACGTCGAGGGAATACGCAATGAACGTGTGCGACCAGTTCGCGATGCTCGGTGTACGTGGCGTCAGTGTCCTCGTCTCGAGTGGTAACGACGGTATCGGCGAAGGAACTTGCTTGAGACGACGGCACCGTTCGGTTCATACCCAGATTTCCCGGAACCTGTACGTGTGGCGATTTTTCTCGGATTGGACGTAGCATACGAGTGCAGGTCCGGACGCTCATCGCATCGCCACGCTCTTGCAGGCCCCTATGTCACCGTCGTCGGCGGAACGACGGACTACGTGCCGGAGATCGCAGCTAGTTTCTCCGGCGGTGGCTTCTCGGACCACTTTGAGCGCCCGACGTACCAGAAGGAGGCCGTGCCCACCTTCCTCAGGGACCTCGGGAACAAGTATCAAGGCCTTTACAAGTGTGTTCGCATCTGTGACCCGATCTAACCCATTCGTAATTTGTACTTGGTGCAGCGATTCTGGCCGCGGCACCCCCGACATCGCCGCGCAGGCCGCCGGACTCCGGATGTTTTTGAACGGCAAAAGGCACGAGGTAGGCGGCACAAGTGTAGCGACGCCCGTGCGTCTGTCTCTCCTCCCTCCTATTTGGGCCGTCCATCCTTGACCACCCAGCTGACTGCCAATTACAGGTTGTGGCGGGCATGATCTCGTTGCTTAATGACTGGCTGATTATGACAGGTGAGGAACCTCTCGGCTTCCTCAACCCCTGGCTGTACGGAAGGGGCTCCGGGGGTCTCACTGATATCATAGAGGGCTCGAATCCGGGCTGCAACATGGATGGATTCACCGCCATCGTTGGATGGGACCCTGTGCGTTCTACTAGACTTCTTCACTTTCGACGTTGGATGACCCTGGGCTACGCAGGTCACGGGACTCGGAACGCCTAACTTCCGCAGAATGCTGGAGCAGCTATTTCGAGATGATGGAGCTTCCGTTTCCGATCGCAACCAACCAATTTCTCGGGGAGATAGCACCATACATGTGCCATGAAGGGCCAGTTATCACTTGCCAACGCAGAGTTAAGATCGACACCGACAACCGGAGATCAATTGTAGTATGGCTAATCAGGGGCAGCCGGGGGAATATGAGAGTACCCACCCTGGGACAAATCGCCGCCATCTTTCTTGACCTTCCGCCGATAAGCAGGCGCAAGTGCAGTGACAAAGACTTTGAGAATCAGTACTGGCAGACGACAAAGAACACTGGCAAAGTGCGTGTTGTGGCCCCTTTGTCAGGTAATGCGTATGAACGCATACTGACTGCGGCCTTCAATTGGACTGGGTCGCAATGGTACGAACGCTGCAAGCCCGGTGCGAAAGTGCTGCGCCAATGACAATTTCTCGGACCCCGTTAAGCACGAGAGGTTCCCGTACCATGAATAAGGCTGTGAATGGTAATTATTCCATGCGTTCGCTTCCGGGCACGTTTTGACGAAATGGTTTGATGCGCGATGTATCTTGTAGCGATTATAACCATGTCCAACATGGCGGCTCTTGCGTGCCCGTTGGTCCAGAGCCAACTCCTAGTGTAAGGGCCAGGACCAGACATATAAGAGCCCACCTGAGTACTGCATCACCCCGAGACCACGCGAGACTGGGAAAAAGGGGTCAAGGGCAACAATTAATCGAACCCGGAGACTCTGGTCAGAGAAGTGTACTCACGATTTGGTTTGAATAAGCAATCTATCGCGCGGTGTGGGAATCCTGAATGCTCTCTAGAGTGTCTGTGCAGGTGGCACGCGGCCTAAGTTTATCCTACTGACCGCTGCGGCGCACTTTGAACGAACAAACGAGACGCGACTTCGAGTTGTCACACACTGGCAAAGGAAGTGAAGGATCATAAAACATGTTTCTAGGTAACTAGTGAAACGAGTATGAAAAAAGCCACACACTCTCTTATCACCTAGTACATGTGTACACTTATAGTAAATTAGACTTGACCCGCCTCAAGGATTAAAAGTGAACTCACCTTCCTAACTTAGTTGAGCACAGCCAGCTTTAATCTCGTCAATCACAGCCAATAACTTGTCTTCGCCACTCGCCTCTAAGACATCACGACTCCATCGCACAGCAGGGGCATAATCATTCACCATATCCGGGTCACCATCGATGCGCCGGGGGTCGATCCTCGCGCCTCTGTTCTCTACATCTAAGCTGTAGAAGCAAAGCCTCGTACCGAAGGCGCTGACGGCATGTAATGTGTCCAAAGGACAATGTTCTGCGAGATCAATGATCCTCCCCCGAATTTGATCGTCAGCCTCGGCCCTGGTCGAGATGTGTTGAATAGCGGTAGGACCCTTCAGTTGGACGATTAAAACAGGTTTATTCTCCAAACGGATTTCGAAGGAGACGATAAAATCGGCGACATATCCATACAAGTATCCATATCCCGACGCGGCTTTGAGATATTGGGGAACTACCAAAGGAACTACGATAAAGTCGGTGTCAGGAGGGAGGTTATAGTTGAGGAGTTTATTGTATGGTCCGTGGAAGTCTGATTCTTTGCAGTTGGCGGGAATTGCCTGAAATTGACTAAGGACTTTTTCAGGCCTGTGAACGACGTTCGGTAAACATGTCGCGTGACCGTGCGATGCGTGACATATCACGTGAGCTCACACAGCAGATACGAGATGACGTCAAGGCAGATGGAG
This sequence comes from Lactarius sanguifluus, assembly GCA_021527775.1. NCBI lineage: Eukaryota > Fungi > Basidiomycota > Agaricomycetes > Russulales > Russulaceae > Lactarius > Lactarius sanguifluus. The sequence continues at coordinate 67,508 of JAKEYF010000162.1, read as the reverse complement.
CTGCGGCCATCCTGCGCTATGCGCTGACAAGGTCAATAATAACAATCATCATGTACAACTACCGCATCGCACTCAGGTCTCGCATTCCTCGTGCGGCCATCGGATCCTATAGTATCCACGCCCGCCGTACGCTCACTACGCCTGGCTATTCCCCATCGCCAAACCAGCCTCAGCAGACACCTCGTCCCAAGACTGGCGGGGACAGGAACGTGCTTTACATCGGAGGCGGGTTGGCTGCCATAGGTGCTCTCTGGTACTACTTTGCGGCCACGGAGACAACACGCATCGAGCGGCATCAAACGGGCCCGGAGGCTCACGGACAGTTGGTCATCGACGATGCCACTCGCATGGCGAGAGACACTGCGCAAAGCGCCGACGCGAGTTACCAGGACGTCAAGGCGGCCGCTCGGTCGAAAGTACAAGGAGCGCGCGAACAAGCTATCTCAGAAATCGAGAGCGGAAAACAGCGTTATGAAGAGGGCAAGGACCAGATCGGCCATCGCGTCTCCGAGGCTCGCGCTACCGCCGGTAAGTATTCAAGTTTGGAATATGTTGCGGAATTAGTTATGGTCGGTTGAAATGATCTTCACAGAGAAAAATGTGGACGCGGCGAAAACCGGTTGGTGGAACTGGCTCAGCTGGGGCAGGTCGCAGACCCAGGAAGTCGCTGACGAGCTGAAACGACGTGCGAATGAAACTCAAGATGCGTGGAACGCTCGATTCGAGGAAGCAAAGAAAAAGGCGGAGCAGAAGGGCGAGGACATTATGCAGCGGGCAGGTGAGACGGAGGAGGACTTCCGACGCCGGATCGCGAAGGCTATTGGGAGGATTTGAAGGGGACTCGTGCAGTTCTTCTGTTCGGTGTTCCTGTGTGAGCGTGTGAAACGCCACTTATGTCTGTCCCCGTCCTTCCTTGCATCAAACTTGGTACCCGAACTTCCTTTTGTCAAGATAATAGTAATGATTACAACTTATTCACCATCTTCGAGTGCATGGCCGTCGTGGAAGTCTTGAGGTCTCCGGGAACTATTAGTATATGAAGTTCTCTGACGCTCCGTGGATTGTATGGCACCTCTTTCGCTTGGGTTCAACACTTCTGTGGCGACCACGGAATAGTGTAAGGCTGGTGTCCGTGATGGCGGGGAGCAGCAGACGAAGAGGAATCCCCCCAGTACAATATACTCTTACGTAGTGTTGCTTTGTGTAATGGACGAAAGCGAGCTCCAAGCGAGCGCTTGAATTTGCGCTGTCTCTTACGTCTTGAACCGACCCTGCAAGGCAAATGTTCCACGATCCAAGGATTGACTGCTGCCAGCGTTAGACGTCGTTAGACACTGGCTTTGCTTCAACTGTGGTGCTAGGCGCCTAGTACTGCAGCACACCTCTTGGACACTTGGCAGGCGCAAATGTAGCTCGCTCTAATCTCTTTTGGCTATTATTCGGAAGATGACTGGAAGATGAGCTCACAACTCGGATCAGGGCTCCCACGCCTGTCTAATGAAATGACGTGAACTTGGCTTGCACCCATTTGGGAAATGCCACATCCTCGTTGCTGTTGCTTTGTACGGGTGGGCCGCGGGCGGACGAGCAAACCAACAATGATGCTTCTTACTCGGGCCGAATTCGTCCGCCTTCCTCCCCGAGGCCGAGAACCGTATCCCCAAGGGCATCCCACGACCCACAACGTTCATTCGTTTTCCCGACTTGATTTTTATATTTTTTCCCTTCTTGTGAATATTGTTCTCCATGGCATCGTCGAAGAAGACCGAGACCCGAGTCTCACCTCTCGCTGCCTTGGCCCCTTTACACTCCCTTGCCCAGCTCATCCCCCCCGGGACGGGAGGACGTGATTTCGAATTTATACTGCTGACGAGTCTGAAACCTGATGCGTGGTTTGTGCACGTCGGACATCCAGATGGGCGCTGGTGGAACGGTGCATGGCACGCTGCAGACGTAGAAAGCTTGGCCGTAAGCGCCTCATCCCCACGGGAGTCGAAATCTGACCCTTTTTAGAAGAGTGATATGTCACCCGCCCGCGTCGCTGTATTCGCGCAGCGTGTAGCGAACACCATCGTAGAGCGTGAAATTGCCATAACTCACGAAGACGATTTCCAGGATATGAAGGTGCCCCCCCTGCTTCAAGTCTGGCCTATTGGTTGCTGACTTCGGGGTGGTGCTTTAGCTCGTACTTGGGACGCGCTCCAAGAAGCCTCTGCGCATCCCACTCAGCGCACTCGACCCACAAGCAGCATCGCGGTTCGCATTCGAGTGCTTCGCGAGAGTGCGCCCCTCTCCATTTCCCATCGCCTAATAGCCCTCCTCAACCCTCCCTCCCCCCCCCTTTCCTCATTCTTCGTACTAGGTCGCACAGGACGCCCAAACGCATGGCTGCCACATCCTCCGTACATCCTCGGGACACACTCTGGACACCCATTCAGACGCCGAACCACAACATACCTCGCCTCTAAAACGCAAACGCACGCTCCAGTCATCCGAGTCCTCGCGCGCCTCCTCGCCGCCGCCCTCGCGCAAAGCACACCAGATGCAGACGCCAGCGGAGCGTGCGGCGCAAGCACAAGTACAGGAGCTCAAGGCGGAGCTCGCCAAGGCGCGCGCGTCCGCCGCGGCTGCCGTCGCACTCGCTGCCGAGCGCGAGCCACCCGGATTCGGCGGAACCGTCGACCGCTTGTTCTCGTCGCGTACGCCCCCCAGTTTATGGACGCATACATGTACACGACTGACTTGGCTCGGCATTCATATGCAGGTTCCGCCGCGCCTGCGGTGCAGCGCCGCCCCGGCGCGTCGCTTGCGAACCCTAACAAGGCGGCGCGCAGGGTGACGGCCGTGGAGTTTGCGAGCGATGACGAGGACGTGTAGTAATTTTATTGTGTGTTGTGGCGGCTGGGGAGATCACCGCCGGCTTGGGTCGGAGCAGTCAACTGTTGTAACCGTGGGCAGTGAGTAGGGTGTGTATGATCTCCTGTTTAACTAGTTATACAGAAGCCCAGATGGTTGTACGTCATCGCATCATCCCCTCATTGAGATCTTGAGACCTGGCGAACGTTTGGCACCAACAATCCCAGGGTTGGCACGAGTACCGTGTTTACCACAGGTGGGGTGCCTGTGATGGCAGAGTACGTGGTATGGCTGTGTGGTGCCAGGAAAATGCTGTGTCGGTAAATCATTATGCCCCAATGGAACAGCGCCCACTAGGAGAACGTCTGAATATATGCGCTACGACCCAGTCCAAAGTTTGATAAAATTCGATGTATTGACGACCCGTTCGCAGAAAAGAAGATTGCGTATATAACGCCTTCACTGGAAATCCAGGCTACGAAAAGTCTGATATGTATTGTCAGGCTCAGATTTGAGAAGCACGGTTAGTATACACATAAATATTAAGCGGAAGGTTGGAACAGGAAAAGTTGTTGTCTAAGTAAATGGTACAAAGAAGAAAAGAACCAAAAGTTCCGCCACTGAGGAAATGCCTGCCAGCTGATCAACTTCAGGCCGTGTCGTGGACGGGCATCTCAACGGCGTTAGGTAGCGAATCCAGCACATCCTTGATGGCCTTGGAAGAGAGCGCCTTATCGTACACCGGGCTCACACACATCGTTTTCTTGCAGCGCGACGCCCAACACGCCTGGGCGAGCGGCCATTCCTCCAAGCCAGTGAGCACGGTGTCGCCCGCGGGACGGCGCTCGAGCTCATACAGCATGGCATGCTTAAGCTCGCGCCACTCGGCATACGATATCGGGTCACGACAGCGTGAGCAGCGCGCGGCGGATGCGTCTCCGAGCTGTACGTCTGTGAGGAAGGGCGGCTCCGCGAGGCGTGCGCGGAACTGCGCGCGGCGCGTGTGGTGCAGTTCGAAGAGGGCGAGGAGGTCCGCGGTGCGGAGGCGCATGAGCGCGGCGCGGTGGTCGGGCGCGTGGAGGTCGAGGACGAGCGAGCGTGTCGAGGCTGCGCGGGCGTCGTCCGCCCAGCCGAAGTGGCACGCGGCGGCGTAGAGGCGCAGCGGGGCGTCGGCGAACGTGGGGGTGCGCAGCAACGCGCGCACGATCGACGCGGGACCTGGCATGTCGTATTTCTCGGCCGCGTACAGCACGGGCTCCACTGCATCCCACGTGTCTAGCGTGGCGATCTCGAGCCCGCACACCATGCGCAGCAGCGGCTCTAGCGTGCGCGCGTCCTCGTCGAGGGAGATCACTTCGGAGTCGGCGGGCGGATTGAAAGAGCTGGTCCGCGTTAGTGGGGTTGCGGAGGTGGACGGGGTTGCGGACGGGGATGCGCTTTGCGGGAGGGTGAACATCGCGCGGAACCAGGAGGACGTCATCTTGAGCGTCGTCGAAGGCACACGGAAGAGGACGCCATCGCGCGAGGCGAGGACGACGTCAGACTCGAAGGAGAATAGGGGATGATATTTCGAGGCTACTACATCAGGTTTCTGGTCGGATTGCATCTTGCGGTGACGGGCTGGGGAAAGGGAAGGTGATACGGAATAATTAGTGTCCTAAGCGACTGTCGACACAGGCCTAATGTTCCCGTAAAAGACGCAGTAGATGGTGGAACGACAAGTCGGAAGAGTCTCGGGATCACATACAGTGCTGTGCAGAAACCGAGTAGCTACCCAATCTTGGAAAGCTTCCCACGCGAAGTCCACGGCTGTCAAGCGGTACGAACTTAGACTACGAACAAATTCAAACTATCAATGTTCTCTCACTATGTCCATTCATTTTGAAAGACACAACTCGAAATTGAATGACGCAAAGTATCACGGTATCATCAAAAAAGTGACGTAAAAATGTCTTTATCAACAAGGTCATCAGAAAAGGAGAGCCCCGATGATGGTACCAGTCAGAGCCACCTCAATTGCCGTGAGGAAAGTGCTCTTAGAGTGCAGGCGCGTACCAGCAAGCGCTCCGTTCGGCGTATTCGTAGCACCTGCGTTCGACCCTGTGTTCGTCAGGCTGGCCCTGCTCGTGGTTGCGGACGTCTGTAAAGCAGAGTCGGGGTAAGCTCAACGGAAGAGGGGACCGGCGCCGGTAAACGGGGACCGGGGTGGCGGTGGCACCAGGCAAAAGGAGAAGGAAGGGCCACCCACAGTAGTAGATGCGGGCGTGCTGCTTGTGGAGGAGTTCACGCCGGTCACGGCGAGGTTGTTCCCGATGGACGACGTCGTGCTACACGAAGACGTTGCCGGAGCCGGGTGCGGCGGCGGTGTGGCGGGGTCGCCCTGATGGAACGTCGAGCCGCCATACACGCCCATCGGCTATGAAATGTGCGCTCGTCAGCGAACGGGGAGATCTATCATAGTACGACAGGCCACGAGTTCACACCTCGCCGGAGTCCCCCGCGCACCGATCGAACCCTGGCCCGTAGTTTCCGGGCATGTTCCAGCCGCACCCCATCACGTCGTAGATATGCTCGCAAAGAGCCGGCGCATTCGGACCGTCCTTGCATCCGCGGAAGCAGAACTCCGTCGCGGAAACGAAGTTCTGTCGTGGTGGTCACTGGATTGGGACTACTGTGGGTGCAAGGAGGGGGCGACGTACGGTCCATTCGTGCAGCTGGACGAACTGCCCTGTGAATGTTTTAGAGAACACAAGGCCGCCAATGGGGTTGCCTGGATCGATCGGTTATCAGCGAGGCGCATTGGGCCGTAAAGCCATGGGCGCTTTTACCATTCCCATCGGCTCCGTGAGGGTCCAGTTCCCCACCCGCATCGCCAGCAGGAACATTTATCTTGGTCAAGTCGCCGAAGCCTAGACCAGAGATAATCGTAAGCAACAAACGCCGCCAGAGAGAGGGAGCCCGTACCAGTGATCTGTACGTAGTCGGGCGTCTGTACAAAATGGAGACCCGCGATGGTGCCATCAGGTATGACGCGTGTGCCGTAGCCGGACTGCGTCCTAAGGTTAGAGATTCATCCCACGAACAGGGTAGCAAGAAACGACCTTCATGCACCACGAAACTTCGATCCGCTGAACCCTCAACATCAGCATTGGACTATGTGTCTAAAAATAACAATCGTTGCACACCTCTGTGTTCCCAATGACAGATCCAGGGCCGGGATCCGGCGGCGCAAATATGCACCAGTCATCCACCGCGTTAACTAGATTAAGTTAGGTGAAATGGGCAAAGGGGGAATTTCAGCTCAAGGAAGGGGGCGCACTACGCACTGTAGGCATTCTGGCACTGCGATGTCTGGTTATATCCTGTCCCGCACTGGTTGGTGCCCGTTTGCCCTTGCTCAGATTGCTGAGGGGTGTTCGATGGCAGATAAGTGGCAGAATATGTCTGTGCGCGGACGCCAAGCAGGGACAGGGCCAAGATCACGAAAACGGGGAGAGGTGCCATTCTAGGAGGAAGGGACAAGAGGAAAGGTGGGTTCCAACCTGAGGCCAGACAGGTTGGGATATGGGAAACGGACTGAGACTGCCCAGTATGGCGCGGACGATATTCAAAATCCCGTGAGAACGGGAACCATACTAGTACCCACCTTCCAGCGTACTGTACATGAATCAAGTTCTCGCACATGTGTTCCCCTCGTGCACAAACGTACATGTGTTCGGGGTTACTTGATGCCGCCCTGGCTCGAGAGGCTCCTCCTGCCATTCCGGGGTCTGGGCTCGGGGGCAGTGTGGCTGCGAACAGCCGACATCTTAATTAATAAGCGTTGAGCGCTGAGCTTGCGATAATAAACCGGAAGCATGGGTTGCACCACACTCATCCGAGTAGCTTTGTACTCGGATAAATGGGGGATGGCACAAAGAGCACAGAACCGACAAGCGTAGCCTTTCGGTTGATCCCGGTAGGCCGGTGCATGGCCATGTTACATTTGGCTCGAGTACTGTTGGCTTGGTGTGGGTGCTGCTCTGGCTTGTCATGATGATATACGATAGTGACATCCAGACTATACTCCTGTGCCTCTCCATTGGGAAAGCAGGGAGCTTGTCTTTCTGGCTCCACCTCCGGACTTCTGAAGGCCACGCTCTTCTGAGTGGGACTGTGGGTGCACCTTAACCTGATAAGGGTGCCGCGTTATTCCCGCTAATAGTCAGTTGGATGGATGGCGAATATCACTCACCATCGGTTGATGGAGAAAAAAAGTTGAACTGACACATCCGATGGTACGGTAAGAAGGGGCCCGGGTGCAAAATTGTCGCGATGCCAACAACATATGTCCCTGGCCGGATTCGAGCCGGCGGCTTGACGGATCTGTGGTGGAATCCACAACGTCATGATTTAACCACTAATCGACAGGGACGCATCGTTCCTGTTAGGAAGAATCACACAACTCTATGGCGCATTTGCGACGTGGGTACAGGGAAAAGAAATATTGTGATGTAGTAGTAGTAGTACGAAGCGGCGCGGACTTCCACCTAAATGGTGGCCATTACACGAAACTCCAAGCGTGGCATAATACATGAGACATAAGAATCAATCTTCTTGCACACCCGTCATAAATACGGTCATCTATCCGCCCCTCACCACGCAGTTCCGGGTCGATCTACCTCCCAATCCCAAAGAAGCCATTGAAAGGGCCGAGCGTGTAATCCCGACGCGCTCCGCCACGCCCGCGCGACGGCGGCTGCACAGGTGGCGGTGGCGGTGGCGGCCTCTGTGGACTTGACTCGCCGCGGGATTCAGCAGAAAGACGTACAAGGCGCTTGAGGGAGAAGTTCTGGACTGGGGGGTAGCGCACAGCATGCCGACAGGAGGGACAGGTATATGCGGGCATGCCACGCGCGCTAATTTGGATGTGTTGGCTTAGGGTTGTGTTGAACCAGTCTGTGAGACAGCCCTGACAGAATGTGTGCCCGCAGTTGGCTAAACTGTGCAGAGTTCAACATGGTTCCGATCAGGTGGGCTGGGTGGCACGGGACGTACAGGTAGGGTGACCACATGGGGTGGGTGCATACCTCGCAGGAGAGGGCTTCGTCCAGCGTTGACATGCTCAACTATGTTCGGGTGAGGATGTGTAGTGCCAAGAGGGGGGATACACTGACAGTATTCTGCTTTGTGCTCGCCTTCAGCTGGTCCATGGAGGATAACAGGCGTCTATTGTCCCTCTGTAGCCTATCACGTTCCTAGGAGTTTAGAAAAAGATGACGTTAATAAGGGTCCGGGCTGCAAAACACGAGCATATACCTGCTCAAGTTCGTGGCATCGTCGTTGCAGGCTTTCTGTTTCAATGTGTTCATGCTTCAAAGGCTTTTCTTCGGATATTTCGAGGATTTCTTCTCGTTTCGCTCGTTTGGGCTTCCGTGAAGTGCGCTTAGGTGCGGGTCTGGGTTCGTCTTCTTCGTCGGATGAGATGACGATGACCGGAATCTTGTAAGGGCCTTGTGCCTGGGGACGGGTGGTAGTCGAAGGACTGCGTTGGGCCGGCATAGTGATGAGGGTTGATAGAACGAGGATTGAGAGTAAACGGGGACCCGAATTGGTGTGGATGACAGTTCCCTCAGTTCCGTTCGGGTTAAAAGCAATTGGGTTGGTGCGTGGACACGGTTTCGAAAAACAACCTGGGCAATTTGCTCCATCGGCCCGGAGAGTTGGAACTGCCCACGTGCCATATTCGCTACCACAGCCAGACAATGGCACGCAAATCCTTCTTAATTAATCAAATTACGCACAGCTGCTTCATGCAACAACTACAGTAGCCTACAGGACGCAACACCGCAATCGCCCATCTGCCAACATCGTTCGGGTGTACAAGAAGCCCGCCTGATCAGGTAAGCGGATGCGCGCCTTGTTCCAGTCATTGTCTTCCCCATTAATGAGTCAGGTATCGATTTTCAAACCCAGTTCTCCCATATAACGATCCCGAATTGTGGAAGAGGGATGGTGGCTCGATGCCACGCGTCTAGTTCAACAATAGCAGGTCGCGACGCCTGTCGTTTCAACCAACCAACACGCGTACTGTATCCACGTCACTGCGCTGATGGGACGTCCAAAATTGGCCCTCGAGCATCCTTTTTTTCGCCCACGCCGCTTGTGGTTGCCTCCCGTCCCTGCTCGCTTGGTCCGCCACAATGTCGCTTTGACCATGTTGCTTTAGGTGCGGTAAATTGTGAGGCCCATTATTTAAAGGGCTGCCTCTTTTCATATCATTTTAACCCCCCAAACACAGTCGCCGACATGCTCGCCGTCTTGTGCTCTTCTCCCCGCCCGCCCTTCGGTGTGGCTCTCCTCGGCTTCACCATAGTAATTTTAAGATGGATGCTCCACCTGCTTCCTTACATCATGTTCTGCGGTATGATTACACTGTCTGTTTGGCCACCTTCGCACCCTCTCCCGCCTGACGTGACGTACTATCCCGTCAATGGACACCCCAACCAAGTTCACATGGTGTATACTCGCGTCGATTCTCAACCTTCCAAGGAAGCCAGGTCATTCGAACTAATTGCAGAGCTCCGCATCCTCATTTTCCTGCTCGCCGTCCCGGTTACATCTGTCCTCGAAAATGCCGTCTTCCGTCCTGCTCGTACCATTTTCCTCCGGACGATCGAATGCTGGTTCGACATGCGCTATGTTCACCCTGCCCAAATATCGGGCTCCTGGCCGGACACCTGGACCCCCATCTTAAATGTACTTCGCTCGTGCGGGTTCGTGGCAGATTTCATAGACGGCGCAACGGGCCGGAATTCTGGTGGGTTCTTACCTGGACTAGTGAATCCGCGCTCAATATCTAGCCTGTGCAGGCCCGAGCCTGCCTACACGTGGCTCTCACTCGATCGCGCAACCCGCTGAGCAGAGAGAGACCTCCCGCCAATCCATGCGCGCCTCAAATCCTGATCCCATTGTTCACAGTAAAATTGAATGGTAAGCCTGCTGTCTTCTTGGCGTAGTACGGTCTAAATCCAGTCACAGTGCTACAGACACTCATCATCCAAGGAAGACATTCGTCTCCCCTCCCCACGTTTCCCCGCAGTTGCCTTGGAAAGCCAATGGTTTAGGGTATGTCCGTCACCTCGCCTATCCACGGGCGTTGACTCCCTAACAGAGGGTTGTCTCCTGTCTCGAAGGACTTCTCTCGTATTGTAGGGATCCTTTTTCACCACCCACCCCCACGCAAGCCCGTCATGCGTTGCCAGACCAACCTCATGGCTAAATTCCCTTCCGCACGCGTCCAGCCCCCTGTTTTGGAACGCTTATGGAGTAAACATGAAGACAATGTCGCGCTCACATGGGCATCTATGTCCTCTCTCGGGACAGTAATCCGCAACTCTCAAACCCACTGGCATGATGGGGCCCAATTGCTACATTCTACGGACCATGTCTCCAACTACATTGTTAGAACCGTACCAGAGCTGGGTGAACATATTTCAGGGGGATCGCTTCCACTTTCTATGGGTTCTCGATTCCTTCCCGGCACGTGCGAGGCTCTGACAATCGAGCAGACACAGTTCGAGCAACAACAATGCTGGGGTTATGTGCATTCCCCTCATATGTCGCTACCTCCCCCGGAACCTCCAGTACAGACGTTGCCGCCGAACTTCGTCTCTGATTGGCAGGAGAAACAGTATAACCAGCCACGGTCCATGCAGACGCCCGTTCACCACGGGTTCCCATACCAGGACCAACATATTACGACCCCACCTGTTTACAGGCAACAAGAACTAGACCATCGGTCATTCCACTGTTTTCCATCCGGACTGGACTCGACCACCCTTGTGCAGCACGGGTCGCACGTGTATTCAGACATCCCGGAATGGCCGATGGCTGACCAGGAACGGATTTTTGAACAGCGCGCGTCCTTGGCTCCGGTCATGGAATCACCTCTGCCCCCGTTCTCGTCGCTCCCCATCGGCTCACAGGAGAAATTTACCTTCCAGTCACATGACAGCCTCCCACTGTTCGAGTTCTCCGAGGACGCACCACTGTTAGACCATAGCCCCCCGAGTACTTCACCCCCACGTGCCGAGACATGTGAGATGGCCCGCACCTCTGACGGATACGCTACCACGACGTTATTTGTGCCCTGTACGACTTCCCAGGACGAATTCTCGCATTCATCGTCTCGGCCCATGCCCATTGACGCGCCACCTGAAGCGGCGTGGTCCAATTACCATCATCGATTGCCCATTATTACATCACCTGTCATACAACCACGCCACATAGCACAGCCGTTCTTTGGTCTCAGGGTCTCTGGGACGTTCACGTTCGATGTCTCCCGAGTGGTCCCTTACTTTGACTTTTCCCATCACCTCTCCCTACCGCCGCCCGTCGGAATCGAGCTCGATGTTATTCCGCAAGGGACCACTGCTATGTCCTTTCCGAGCAACTCACAGGAGATGAACGGTGATGCTTGGTCGCCACCTCAGCAGTTGTTGTTCGACCAAGGCGTTCAGATACAACAGGCTCCTCGTGATACCTCTCGGCCGCAAGAGGTCGTGTCCAATCCTCCTCACCATCAACCCTTTTCTCCTGCGGAACAGGGAAACTCAGCAACAGGCGATACCGCGACGCCAAGTACCACCGGCGCCAAAATGAGCGTAGACAGCAACGACGGCGACGATAGCAGCTCTGACTCTGACTCCTCCGATTCTTCGGACATGGACTCCGATTCCGATTCGTCTTCATCTGGCGATGATAGCGACTCCGATTCCGATGACTCGTCTGAAGATGAAAATGATGCCGTCGCCACTAAGACCGTTTGCAAGACCTCCAGCCGACCTCCAGACGCGTCGTCCAAAGCCCAGGACGACGTGCAGGTTGTCCCTACCGACAAGGACAAAGGGGCTGATTCAGACTCTGACGATGATGAGTATACCCCTACACCTGCACTGGCGCCTGGCGCATCCAACAATGGCGATTCTTCATCCGATGAGGACATGAGTGATCACGAAGAAGAGGATCGGTTGTACTGGGAAAAGTTTTATACGCCACGACACCGGAGACAACCTGATGGATCGGGATCGGTATGAGGAGATGGGTTCCTATTTTGCAAATGACGGCGACGACCCGCTACTCTCGGTTCTTGGCCTAGCTCTCCCGTCGAAGGAGGGATGGACGGACATGTCTCGCCCGTTTCAGCAGTGCTGCACGCGGGTTACACGCGCTACGCCACGTTGGGAATGGGAAAACGTCCGCCGCTTGCGGATAAGGAGAGGTGGATATCCACGTGTTCGGGAGCGCGATGCTGACACCTCAGGTTGAGCTCGCGACTACCACATTTTCCTCCCGTGTCATTATGCCTTCGAGCATGTACGATCTTACTCCATTTTACTGTTTTTCATGGCTTGGGCACAGCTGGTATAGTGACTTCAAAGTTACTGGACGCTTACGGACGCTCATTTGTATATCTCTTGATTGGTCGTGGAACTGTATGTCAAGAAATTGTAAACAAGATACTAACAAGGAGGATTCGGTGCATGAAAGAAACATAAGTGGTGTCTGTCTGGAGATCGAAGTTACATAAATGAACGGTTTCGGGCCTAGCCCGAAGGGGCCATACAACGGTCCTTAACGACTGAGAAAGCCTCGCTTTTACCTTTTACTCGGTGGAGATAGGGTCAATCATATATCACATGGCGTTGCATTCGACCCAAGATTCGACCGTTCCGGAAAGACATTGCATTCGGCTCTTCACTCACTCACCTTTATATGCCTACCCGAGTTTTCTAGTCGTCCTCATCAAGCTCGTGCTGCAGAGAAATTTTACTGTCTCCCTCGGGTGGTGCAATCACCACCACAATGAGGACTCTCAGGCTTGATTACAATTGAACGCCCGTGCCCGAGCTCCTTGAGCCACCCGAGTCACCTGACAGCTTCGCTGGCCCGGCCCACGCTATCCAAGTTCAGAATCGAGGGTGCGGGACCATGGCGGAGTGAGGCATTGTAGGCTAGTACACCGATCTGACCGTCGCACGCCAGGTGACGTTGTCTGGCTACCGCTCAGGCTCAAGCTCGACGCTCCATCTTCTGGCTTTGCGACCCCATTTGCAAGCAGTTCGCTTTGCAGCCCTGCCCAGTGTGCGTGTTGACGAAGATGCACGAACGGCAGTCTCCCCATCACACAATCCATGAGGCGGGCGCAAGAAATGGATGTATCGGCGTGCCAGTGAAGGGGTGGTTGGAGTGGAGTAACTGTCAACCGCCAATAATAAGTTGTCAATAACGGTGACGGGGCATCACTGAGGTCTTCCGAATCGGGTGCTATTATCTTTTGCGTACTAATGTGGACAGGGTGAACGGTGCGGTGCAGTGCGGGTGGGAGGGTGCTGCAGAAGTGAATGTGCCAGTGGGAGTTATCATTGGTCAACGCTGCCTGCAATTTCCGCCGCGGTAGCGCACAGACTTGTATCACCCCCGTATGTTTATCTTTCAACTAAAAACGAGTAGCCGACCCAGAGTGGACAGTACATCTCACACCTTGTGCTGTTGCGCCCAAGGTTGCGCCGCCCTCCTGTCCAGCCGTTTCTTTACAATTCCTGGACATTAATCGCGTTGGCAACATGGGAGACTAGGCCATGCATCCACTAATAGTCTGCACCTTGATAGTCCCAAGGGTGTGCAAGTTACGGCCGAATTAGAGTGCACCTTGCGGTGAAAAACCGTACAGTGCAGGTGGGACAGGAAGCATCTGGGGTTTCATGGCGCCGCATAGGCTATGTACCCCAAGGTGCGATTCGAAAAACAGAAAAACCCCTGTAGAGTGCTACCTACGTGGACGACGTGAGTGACCCCATGGGTATAGGTCTGGGTTTTGATACACAACTTCCCCACTCGGGTTCCCAGGACATCGGGAGAGGTATAGGATGCAGTGCGAAGTGCACCGAAGCGAGACCACATTCGAGGCTGAATGTCTTCGGTTGCCAGGTTCGACCTTGACTTTGCGTGGATGAGTGAATAAGTGGCCTTTCACGGTACATGTATGGTGCTATTTCCCTAAGACATTGGTCGCCAGTGGTTGGATTCGGAAACGTAAACTCTACTATCTCAAAATAAATGTTCCAGCATTTTGCGGAAGTTAGGCGTCCCGAGACCTGTGACCTGCGGAGCCCGGCGTCATCCAACGTCGAAGGTGAATGAATTATTAAGTCTGGTGGAACGCACAGGATCCCACCCAGCGATAGCGGAGAATCCATCCGTGCCACACCCCGGATTCGAGCCCTCTGTGATGTCGTTGAGAGCTGCGAGACCCCTTCCGTACAGCCAAGGGTTGAGGAAGCCGAGCGGGTCCTGGCCTACCGAAATCAGCCAGCCATTGAGCAGTGAGATGATGCCCGCCACAACCTGTAGATTGGCAGTCAGCTGGGCGGTCAAGGACGACCCGAATCGAAGAGGGACACACGGGTGTCGCTACACTTGTGCCACTCCCCCTTTGCTCTTGGCCATTGAAAAAGATCTGGAAATCAATGGACTGTGCAGCGATGTCGGGGATGCCGCGACCAGAAGCACTACACCAAGCACAAATTACGAATAGATTAGATCAGGTCACAGATGCGAACATACTTATAAAGGCCCTGATACCGGCTCCCGAGGTCCTCGAGGAAGGTGGGCACGGCCTGACTCTGGTAAGGGGGGCGCTTAAAGTAGTCCGAGAAGCCGCCACCGGAGAACACCGCTGCGACCTCCGGCTGGTAGTCCGTGGTTCCCGCCGACGACGGTGACATAAGGACCTGAAAAAGCGTGGCAATGCGGTGAGCTTCCTGGACCTGCGCTCGTATATTGCGTCCAATCCGAGAGAAATCGCTACACGTACAAGTTCCGGGAAATTCAGGTATGAACCGGACCATGCCGTTCTTGTTCATGCAGGTCCCTTTGCCGATGCCGTCATTACCACTCGAGATGAGGACGCTGACGCCAAGCGCTCCGAGCTTCGCGAACATGTCGCATACAAAGAACGCATGTTCCCTCGGGACGTCTCTTTCATCATAACTGTACGATATGCTGATTGTCCGAGGGATGTCCTTCTGGTCGAGGACGTATTCGAGCCAGGTGGCATACCAGTCACTCGTCGATCGCCCTCTGCCGGTGCTGTAGAAGATGTGGGGGGTTGGATAGGCCATGGCCTCAGCGTACTGGATGTCCATATTCGCCTCTTCGTGTGGGTGGGTCGGGTCGTACCCCCCGCCGTTGATCTCTACGACCTCGTACGTCGCGTCATCAACATCCCGGTACTTGCGCATGAACGCCAACAGGTCCGTCGGGCTAGGATAATGCCCTAAAAACCCCACAACCCCGAGCACATTATCGCCTATCGCAATGGGTGCATAGGTCGCCGTGTCATACAGCCAGCGCAGGAACGATGGCGTGACATATTCGACTTTTGCGCGGCTCGATAGCATCGTCGTGGGCTCTCCCGATGCCGACTTCACTAGTCCCACTGTTTCCTCGCTAGAGTGATTCCGCGGCGTCTGCCATTGCGTGCGTGGAGAGATAAAGGATGTTGTGGGCACCACAGTCAACACGTGCCAGTGCAGCGCCTTGGGAAGCGAATAACCGACTGTGCGGACAATGGTCTCGCCCATCTCAACGTGTTTGTAGACCTGGTACGATGCGCCGATGAGGGTGTTGGCTTGGGTCACAGATACGCCTTTGAGCTTCAGTGTGTTGCCGCCGTGTGTCATAGAGACGGATGAGGAAGAGATGCCGTGGTGTTCGAGCCAGGAATTCACGAGCTCGAGGGTCTCTGGACGCGGTGCGACTAGGTCAGCCACTTGCTCTTTCGTCAGGTGTGCACGATATCTGCATCGGAGCAGTATCACTCGTGAGAACATGCGTCAACGGAGGAGTGGTGGTGGACGTGCCTTGGATGCCCAGGTTCACTGACCTCGTAGAGTGCGTTGATCAAGGCGTTCTCACGATGGGGCTTGAGAGCAATGTAGAGGTCAATTGTGGTGCCAGAAGGCGGTCGGCCCAGGGACACCCAATTCTTCGGGACGGCATTCCAGGAGTGCTTGATGTACGTGTCGTCCCAAGGTGGTGAGAGGGGCTTCGCAAGACCGCCAAGGAGACCAGTGGTGACGATGGAGAGCACAGATATGCAATGGTAGCGCATGACTACGGGAGGTTGGCAAGATGGCGTCTGCGACACAATGAGTTTGTGAGGTAGTCTGAAGTCCAAAGTGCCGAAATGGCTGGAACAGTGTGAGAGCTCTTATGATGGAGAACAGAGCCTACTAGGCCGAGGTCAAGACGAATACGACCGAGGTCTGGGTTGTGATGAAATGGGTGACTTCCCGTAGAAATTTCTAGACCAGAGTTTTCTCCAGATTACAGAGGTGCTGGCCAGGCACGCTGCTCGAACCACGTCATCACCTGGAGGACCCTCCTCTCCTCCAGTGGCAGAATCCTCTAAACTTGAAATGCCGTGATGTCGGACCCAGTGGAAAGGCGTGTGAGCTTGGGGAGGATGTCCGAGGACACAATATCGCATAGAGCGCAACCACAGGTTCTCGCTTTGTAACAATTAAGAGATATACAAACGAGCAGTCCGTAAGCGTCCAGTAACTTGAAGTCACTACACAAGCTGCGCTCAACCCAAGAAAAAACAGAAAAATGGAGTAAGATCGTACATGCTCGAAGGCATAAGGACACGGGAGGAAAATGCGGTAGTCGCGAGCTTAACCTGATATATAGCATTACGCTCCCGAACACGTGGATATCCTCCGTGCTGTTCCTCATCCGCGCGCGGCGAACGTTTTCCCATTCCCGACATAGCGTAACGCGTGTAACTCGCGTGCAGCGCTGCTGAAACGGGCGAGACATGTCCGTCCGTCCCTTCTTCGACGGGAGAGAGCTAGGCCAAGAACCGAGAGTAGCGGGTCATGGCCGTCGGTCGCTCGCACGAAAGCAAAATAGGAACCCATCTCATTCAACGTCTCTAATGGTGCTACCACTGCACCACCTGTGCTAGTAATGCATTTCCGATCTATCCTGCTTAATTAGAAAGGCATGAAAAATAGGGCATCGTCCACTTGCGCATCCCTACCTCCTCCGTGCAAACCACCGTCAACTGCTTCCGCTATCGTCGTCACCGCTACTCGACGCCACCATTGTAGCTCAGCTCGTCGTGGTGCGGTTATCGTCGTCGTCAGCCGCGGCGTCAGCGCGTCGTCCTCAAAGTCCGAGCCCGGCTCGTCGAGACCGGGCTTGTGCGAAATGCGCCCGCGGCGATTGTGCGGGACATTGCCGGAGAAGAACGAGTGCGTGCCGGCCGCGTAAGAGCCCCATCGCTGTGCCGCGGCGCGCATGCTGGGCGCATCGGATCGCACGACTTTGAGCTGGTGCGGGACGGCGAGTTCGCCTTGCGATGGGGCGAGGGCAGTGAGCGAGGCGGTGGTGGGTTGCCGGCCTTGTGAGACTAGGACGAGGAGCCTGCATGCGTGTGTCAGTTTCCGGGATAGGGGAAGACTTGTGGCTCACAATTGATGGAGGCGTGGATAGGTGTGGCTCTCTGGTAGGCCTTCAAGTTCCTGATTGAGTACGCTGAGCCGTGCGTTCAGCGCCGTGGCGATGGGGAGGATGATCGTGTCGCGGAAGGAACGTAAGGCGACCTTCCAGACGTCGACGTTGCGAGCGGGTAGGATGGTATGGACGTGGAACTTTTCCCGTTTTGTCGATGGCGGCGGCGGCGTGGTGGTGGTGGTGGGTGGCGGGCTGAGGGTTCGGCCTGCGTTGGCATGGCAGCAGCAGCGGGCTAGTAGGTGGAACACAGATGGAGACGCACCTTGTAAAGGAGTTGATTCCGATTGGGAAGGCCCTGGCGACGTGTGCAAGCCGACCCTCGAACTCGACGCCGTTGGGAATGGTAGGAAAGGGAAATGTGTGAGTGCAGGAAGCGAGGAAGTGAGGACGCGTGTAGCAATAAGTGTGGAAGCCAAGGCTGGTGACGAGACTGCAAATGAACGAAGGAAGGAGTACTATTACCGTGACTCGGGATGGCCATGGACCGTCTTGAACCCAAACCATGGGAATTTGGTGGCAGGCGAGGTAGCGGGCGACTTCGGTGAAGCCTACTGTAAGCGTATGCTGGCTATGCGGCCCGGGTAGTACTGTAGGTTAGCCAATTTTCCTCGTCGGACCAATTGAAGCGTCGGACACTGGCAGTGTTTGAGAACAAGTTTGAGAAGTCGTTATAATGATGGTCGGCAATATCATCGAGGTATAACACTTCGGCGATGGAAACCTCTGCTGGCGACATACACATATGTACTGCAAAAGCGAATATGCCTATCGTCGAGTCAACGCTGTCTGCAACTTCTGCCGCGGTAGCGCACAGACTTGTATCACCTTCGTATGTTTATCTTTCAACTAAAAACGAGTACTTGTCGACTCAAGAGTGGACAGTACATCTCACACCTTGTGCTGTTGCGCCCAAGGTTGCGCCGCCCTCCTCCCCCCCACCCTTTCTTTGCAATTTCTGGACATTAATCGCGTTGGCAACATAGGAGGCTAGGTCATGCATGTACACTAATAGTCCGCACCTTGATAGTCCCAAGAGTGGGCAAGTTACGGCCGAATTAGAGTGCACCTTGCGGGGGTGAAAAACCGTACAGTGCAGGTGGGACGGGAGGCATATGGGTTGTCATGGCGCCACATAGGCCATGTATCCCAAGGCGCGATTCGAAAAAAACAACCCCCCCGTACAGTGCTACCTACACGGACACTCTGATGTGAGTGAACCCATGGGAATAGGTCTATTTTAATACACAACTTCCCCCTCGTTCCCAGGACATCGGGAGAGGTATAGGATAGAATGCGTCGTGTACCGGAGTGAGACCACATTTGAGGCCGAATGTCTTCGGTTTCAAACCAAAGAACCTGGAAGTTCCAGGTTCGACTTCGACTTTGCGTGGATGAGTGGGTAAGTGGCCTTTCACGGTACATGTATGGTGCTATTTCCCTAAGACATTGGCTGCCAGTGGTTGGATTCGGAAACGTAAACTCTACTATCTCAAAATAAATGTTCCAGCATTTTGCGGAAGTTAGGCGTCCCGAGACCCGTGACCTGCGGAACCCAGCGTCATCCAACGTCGAAAGTGAAGAATTATTAAGTCTGGTGGAACGTACAGGATCCCACCCAGCAATCGCGGAGAATCCATCCGTGCCACACCCCGGATTCGAGCCCTCTGTGATGTCGTTGAGAGCTGCGAGACCCCTTCCGTACAGCCAAGGGTTGAGGAAGCCGAGCGGGTCCTGGCCTACCGAAATCAGCCAGCCATTAAGCAGTGAGATGATGCCCGCCACAACCTGTAGATTGGCGGTCAGCAGGGCGGTCAAGGACGACCCGAATCGAAGGTGGAAGGAGAGGGACACACGGGTGTCGCTATACTTGTGCCGCTCTCCCTTTGCTCTTGGCCATTAAAAAAGAACTGGAAATCGATGGACTGTGCAGCGATGTCGGGGATGCCGCGACCAGAAGCACTACACCAAGCACAAATTACGAATAGATTAGATCAGGTCACAGATACGAACATACTTATAAAGGCCCTGATACCGGCTCCCGAGGTCCTCGAGGAAGGTGGGCACGGCCTGCCTCTGGTAAGGGGGGCGCTCAAAGTGGTTCGAGAAGCCGCCACCGGAGAACACCGCTGCGACCTCCGGCTGGTAGTCCGTGGTTCCGCCGACGACGGTGACATAAGGACCTGAAAAAGCATGGCGATGCGGTGAGCTTCCTGGACCTGCGCTCGTATATTGCGTCCAATCCGAGAGAGATCGCCACACGTACAAGTTCCGGGAAAACGAGGTATGAACCGGACCATGCCGTTCTTGTTCATGCAGGTCCCTTTGCCGGTGCCGTCGTTACCACTCGAGACGAGGACGCTGACGCCAAGCGCTCCGAGTTTCGCGAACATATCGCACACAAAGAATGCATATTCCCTCGGGACGTACCTTTCTTCATACCCGTACGATATGCTGATTGTCCGAGGGATGTCCTTCTGGTCGAGGACGTATTCGAGCCAGATGGCATACCGGTCACTCGTGCCCGACTGCCCTCTGCCGGTGCTGTAGAAGATGTGGGGGGTTGGATAGGCCATGGCCTCAGCGTACTGGATGTCCGAATTTGCCTCTTCATGTGGGTGGGTCGGGTCGTACCCCCCGCCGTTGATCTCTACGACCTCGTACGTCGCGTCATCTACATTTCGGTACTTGCGCATGAACGCCAACAGGTCCGGCGGGCTAGGGTAATCCCCTAAAAACCCCACAACCCCGAGCACATTATCGCCTATCGCAATGGGTGCATAGGTCGCCGTGTCATACAGCCAGCGCAGGAACGACGGCGTGACGTATTTGACTTTTGCGCGGCTCGATAGCATCGTCGTGGGCTCTCCCGATGCCGACTTCACTAGTCCCACTGTTTCCCCGCTAGAGCGATTCCGCGGCGTCTGCCATTGCGTGCGCAAGGAGACAAAGGATGTCGTGGGCACCACAGTCAACACGTGCCAGTGCAGCGCACTGGGAAGCGAATAACCGACTGTGCGGACAATGGTCTCGCCGCTCTCAACGTGTTTGTAGACCTGGTACGATGCGCCGATGAGGGTGTTGGCGTCGGTCACAGGAACACCTTTGAGCTTCAGTGTGTTGCCGCCGTGTGTCATAGAGACGGATGAGGAAGAGATGCCGTGGTGTTCGAGCCAGGAATTCACGAGCTCGAGGGTCTCTGGACGCGGTGCGACTAGGTCAGCCACCTGCTCTTTCGTCAGGTGTGCACGATATCTGCATCGGAGCAGTAGCACTCGTGAGAACACGCGTCAGCGGAGGAGTGGTGGTGGACGTGCCTTGGATGCCCAGGTTCACTGACCTCGTAGAGTGCGTTGATCAAGGCGTTCTCACGATGGGGCTTGAGAGCAATGTAAAGGTCGATTGTGGTGCCAGAAGGCGGCCGGCCCAGGGACACCCAATTCTCCGGGACGGTGTTCCAGGAGTGCTTGATGTGCGTGTCGTCCCAAGGTGGTGAGAGGGGCTTCGCGAAACTGGAAAGGAGATCCGTGGCAATGACGGAGAGCATAACGATACAATGGTAGCGCATGATTACGATGTCGGTCGGCGAGATGGTGTCTACGACGCGACGAGCTTGTGAGGTTGAGCGACTTGCGTCGAGCCGAAATCGTTGGAACAGTGTGAGGGTTATCGCATTTATACACGGGAACAGCTAAATCTGAGGGCTGAGATAAAGGCGAATATGACCGCGGGTTGCTTTTAGGTTTGCTGATACGAATAGGACCATCGATTGGGATAGGATTGGGCGAGGGTGAAGTTTATCAAGTCCAATATACGACAGGTGACTCGGTGGGACGTCCGGAAAAAGGATGATCAAGGGTACAGGACCGCTGTGGGCCGCGCTTAGATGAGGAATCTAGGCAAGCTGCCAGCAAAGTTTTGTTGAAGAGCACCTAGCAGCTGCTGTTCCAGGTCCGGGACGACCCTCCCACTCACGAGCTTGATCCGAGGTAGAAGCCATGGCTCCCGGAACTCCAACAGGAAGTCGAGTAAATCAAAGCAATTACAAAGGTCGCGGGATCTCGTAATATGATATGGAGCTGGGGGCATTGAAACTAAGTTGGTTGGTTTGAGAATTCGGCGCCGGAGAGGCTCACTGCGACCTCCGGCAGGTCCGTCATTCTGTCGACAGCAGTAACTCAGAGATCCGAAAAAGCGTGGCAGTGTGGCGGTGCAATAGTCGTCGACGCAAGGGGAAGTGTAGAATGGTGAAAGAAATGAAAATAGGACACGATTGAGCGAGACGCGAACCCAGATGGAAATTGTTAGGCTTAGGGCTATAATAGTGGGCGATAATCCGAGGACACCACTGTGGCACTTCCAGTGAGCGACCTGCATTGAAAATGCCACATGATGTTAAGGTTGCAGAATGGACCAGCGGACAGAGTCCGAGTCGTCGTCGTTGGTCATCCTGGCGCCGGGTCCCACTGGCACGCCGTTATACTAGTAGCAGGTTTCATAACATTTGAATGGGCATCTCCATCAGAACCCACTACCCTTTACAGTGATAGTTTATGCATCTTCTCATTCAAAAAAAAAAAAGATTTAAGAAAAACAGTTTCTTCAGGTCTCATTGATTACATTTTTCCATTTGCGACGGGTGAGGCCTATTATTAATTAGTGATTAGTGAGGAAGGAGATAGGAAATGTGTATTTCCGTTCCTGATCATGTCCCCTACCTTACGTCCTGACCGTTTCTGAGGTTTTCTTTTTGAATCAGTTTATACCGTCTCTGACTTTCACTGGTGGCTTGACACGCATCGAATCGGTGCTCAAGAGTATACTGTGTGGTCTGGTCCACTGCGGCTGTGTGGCCAGTGGCCAGTGCACCCCGCCAGTAGAAGCCCGCCACACATTGCAGCACCCACTACCACTATCGTCCTGGAAACTGTAAATACTACAGACGTTTCCAATCAGAATCTAGTGACGGAAGTCGTCTCCTGAAACAGGACCGACCCGACCGACTGACCGACGCGGCTTCTCCAGAAAACTGAGAAAGGGGTTATCACGACCAATAAATAGGAGTGGCGTCAAGCCAAGTGACATGGCCAGAGACACATACACAACGCCTGCACTGGCACTTGCACTGGCGCACACACTCATGTCGCTCGTGTTCATCTGCGCCGATACAGCGCGTATTACAGCCACGGTGCACTGCCGCATGCGGAGTACCCACGCCAAGCTTGACCGTGATCCCCAACGTTTCACACAATACTCCCAAAGGTGGTCTTTATTCAATTACCGTGCTTCTTTGTCTTAGGTACGGAACTATTCGGAAGTGGGCTCATTATTGGTGCACGACACCGGAGGTTTTTGGAATATCGGGCATCGAACAAACAAGAGAAAGGAAGGGGGATCGCACGTAGTTACGTTACACATAGAAATGTGAGGGCACATAAATACCGCAGTTAGAATAAGTATCATACAGCCAAACAAGAAGGCGTGAAACGGACATCGAAGTGCGAGCGAAGCGAAATAACACCCATGGATACGAATACAAATGTTCCTATACTTAGTGGACGAGGTCAAATCCGAGGCTGATGCGTCTGCAAACTTGAAACGCGAAGCGGGCTGCGCCTTTCCTTTCCAACTGGGCAATGCGAGCCAAAAGCAAGAATCTTGCAATTTTAATTTTTTTCATGCCGGTGCTGGTGATTCTCTCGTACTCATGTCACCGTGAGCAGGCAACATCTCCATATCCGACGACGGCCTCCGCTCGATGGGAATGGGGATGTCTTCCCTACCCCAGTCTTCATCAACGTTCGTGTGTAGTTGCAGCTGCCGCATGCCGAGACTGGATACGAACCCCGCACTCGAGATGCCGAGGACGACCTGCCATACGACCTTGAGCGCCTCGCCAAACGTGTTCTGCACCTCGGCCTTCAACGGTTGCTCGAGCGTCGGAATCGACGGAATCGCCGAAAAGGCGAGCTGGACGCCGTGCGGGAACTGGGCGAGGAACGACGCGGGCAAATTCTTCTTCAGTTCGTTCTGCAGGATCGCACCGCCGACGGTAACGCCCCAGATCTGCGCAGCACGTTATCGATCAATCGGTCGGCCGGCGTGATGCGCATAGAAGTAAGGACTCACGTATCCAAAGTTTCGCGAGAACACGTAGAGTGCCATCGCAGGGGCTGAGTGCGTGACCGGCACAGACGCGAGTATGGGGAAGAGCGAGACGACATAGATAATGCCGACGCCGCCGCCAATGACGAGCTGAAAGCCGACAGACTTGGCAATATTGCTATCCGCGCGCAGTGTGGTCAATAGGCCGGCACCGACAACCATGAGCACCCAACCGATGTATGTCGGTGCCAAGTATTTGCCCGTCTTCTTAACAACAACGCCCGCAATAATGGCAATGAGACTAATGCTATACGACAACCCGAAGATATGGACGCCAGCTCCAGAGGGGGACTTGTCCTTGCATGCTTCAAAGAAGACCGCGTACCAGTCTACCATTGAGTGAGCGGAGGTGCCAAGATGGCGTGAGTGTGGTGATGATGACGTACAACTAAGACTGGCCAACACCACGGCCATCACGAAGTTTTGGAGGTAGCCACTAGTGCCAGTCCAGTCGAGCCTGAACAATATGGGTGCCTTCAAGGAAAATATTGGCGAGATGTCCCCATGTATGCGAAAAGACCCACCGTTGGCGGCTTGCAGAAATAGAACTCATAGATGACGAAAGCAACCAGGCCAACAAAACCGAGGACCAGAGGCACCAGCACCGAAGCGGAGGACCACGGAAATTGTACGCCTCCCCATGTCAGCCCGATCACAATCGAGGTCGTCGACCCTGTGATGAGAAGATTCCCGCTGCAAAAACGGAGTTGAGATTTTACGTGACGCTCCAAAATTTGCAGGACCTTACATGAAGTCAATCTTGCTGAGCTTCTCTCTTAGAGTTGCGCGTGGTGTCCTGAGACGCATGAAGAGCAGGACAAAAGTCGCATTAAATGCGCATATAGGGAGGTTGAGGTCTGTGCTTGGATTCACGACACATTGCACACCTTAAACAAACAAGAAACACGTACAGAACAACCATCTCCTGTAAGGAAAAGCGCGTCAAGTGAGAAGCAGTTGATGGGAAGAGATAGGGGAAAAAAATAAGGCACACCAGTGACCGCTCTGAGCCAAGGATCCTCCAATGACCGGACCAACACCACCGCCGACTGCCCAAGAGCTGTACGCGATACATCAATAAGCGTCGAACGCACAAGACGTAAAACGGGTACCAACAGCGCCATAAGTCCGCTGAACGTGCCACGCTCGCGAAGTGTGACCAGGTCGGACAGCATAATTTGCACGGAAGAAGTGATCGCTCCGGCACCCAGTCCTTGCACGGCTATAGCGCGGCGGGAATCAGAACCCGTACCCAGCGCCGCCAGTGGGGGCGACGGCGGGTGCTAGGGGACAACGTGGGAGAAAGACGAACGGACGCACCTCTACCCGCAATGAGCATGTTCATGCTCGATGCCGCGCCGCAAATCGTGCTTCCGAGAGCAAAGAGGAAGAGTGCAGAGAGCATGATGGGCCGCCGCCCGATAATCTGATCACATAACATTACACCCAACTCGTGTGAGAAAATGAGATGCAGTACTTGTGTGAGCCCGCCACAAAAGGGCACCAGAGCAGTCGAGCCTAGGGCATAGGCGGAGCCGACCCAGATGAATTGCAAGCCCTGGAGGTCACGTATAATCGTTGGAAGTGCAGCTCCGATCGCGGTCTATGCATGCACGCAACGTATCAGTCCAACTTTTCCAACGCCAACGCTACTTGGCTCAAAGCCGGCGAGGAAAGGCGACTCACAAACTCGACAGCGGTGAGGAGGACGGAGAGGGCGAGGGAAAAGATGATGCACCAGAACTTCCAGTCCTTCGGTACGCCGTGGGATATGGTGGCGTGGTCTTCCTCTGACCGCGTTTTCTGTGCGGACTTGAATTGAAGGAGTGAGGGCGAAGGAGAGTGGGAGTCCATGGCTTGACTTGACGGACGCCCACGATCGGCGCTCAGCGGTCGGGAGCTAGAGGGGAATTGGTAGGATACAAGGCAAAGGGGGGAGAGGGGATGTGGGATAAGGGGAGGGGATATTAAGTGAGGCGTGACCCATGGTATGGCGACCGATACTCGGCAAGAAGAAGGTCCGATACTGTAGTGTGTGTGTCGAAGGACGGTTTTCCTTGATCGCAATCATGAGCCGAGAAGGGAAGACGACTGGCCGCGCGCGAACACTCGCACGGTCACTCCATGACCATAATTGATTGCCCATCACACACGCGCGCAACCTTGCTAGTGAACACATGTCCTTGTGCCTCTGCAATTGGCGCTTTTGATGGGTGAGCGCGCTCCAACGGCTTCTTTAAAAGTCATCACTGGTCGTAACACCACATCATCGATCATTGTGTTAAAATCGCCTTCCCTTTGGATGGTCTGGTAGTTGGTTGTAAAGGCAAAACAGAACAAAATGAATGGCCGACAAACCCGATTGTGGAGCGGCTGCTGCGCATAATTGGGTACAAATACGTCTGCCGATCCCAACACACGGAGTCTAAGCGCCATCCCCGTCGTGTCGTGCAACGCTAGGACTCTTTTGTGAACTACAGTATCCTGTATAAATTTAATAATAAAGACGTAAACGACCGTTAGTCTCCCTGGAGGGCCGGGGGCTGTGGGGTTTGACTAAGCTCAAAAGTGATACAAGTCAGTCAAGATCAAATTAATCACTGATGGCCTAGAACAAGAAAAGAAGGTGATGGCGATATTTCCAGTTGGGTGGGAGCCTGAGGGCTTGGGAATATGGCAGCTCAAGCGACCCACAAGGTGAAACACGCAAATCAAAAAATGAGTAAATTAAAAAGTTCCCACGCGTCCCTAGTGTGATGTGAGCTCAGGCTTGTTAGCCAGCTCGATTGAGGTCTGGTGCCACCATAGGTTAGCCGACGATGTGAGCTATCAGTTGTGGCATGGAACGTATGGAACCACTGAGTGCAATGGACTCCGTTGACGAATAGGGGTAACTACAGTAGGGCGCTTGGGCCCGCTTATCTGAAGGATAGATTGGAAGCAGTCGCATGATTTCGGGAGGACAAAGCAAAAATCGTGGGTGATGATGGCGATAGGATGGAGGATTCCCCCCGCGCAAAGCGATCAAAACACTGGAGGGGCTACTAAATGCGGCACCCAAGCCCCACCCAAGCCCCGCGGATCTATTTACCCCTGCCAGTAAAATTACAAAATGCGAAGGCGTAAAAGTTCCGATGATACAACACATAGCAAATGAGAGCGCGTCAAGACATTGCACAGAGAGGAATCAATCTGCTGCCGACTGTAGTTCGTAAGAATTGTACATCCAGTTAGGTACTTGCAGGTCTCGGCCGCTTCCCCGCGTCACCAATAGGCGCTCCACTCGCAAAACCAACCTCGTTACCGAGACCGTGGATAACGAGAGGACGAATCTGTCACCAGAAAATCAGTCAAAGTCGCATCCATACATGTCGAGGCACGGGGCATACGAGACTGCGATAGGATAATAGTGTCTCTGTATGACATGACTTAGCAACGATGACCAGTCCGAACAGACGAGGCAAAAGGCGTACATCCGTGGGAATACTGAGTGCAACATTCAAGAAACGTCCAACTGAAGGCGCGTGCAAGGGACTGAGCTCCCAATTTCTGAGTACACGAGCAGTAACTCACCAAAAAGACCCTAGATGCGACGATCAGTTCAGTTAGTTGGAGGGGCGGCGATTCACACGTACCAGGTAGAATACAAGGCCATCACGACGTAGATCCGTGATGATTTTTACATTGGCTCTCCGTGGCCGACTTGCAGCATTAGTTACCGTTAGAACAAACAAGAAAACGTCGAAAAGTGCCTGTATATTCACAATTGTCAGTGGCTGGGCCAAAGCTTGTGAACGGCTAAGGTTTTCATACCTGAGACAGCCAGATTCCTATCCAATACGGACTCCTTCCTGTGATTAAACACATGTGGAAAATAATTGGATCATCTATCACATGAGCTGGCCAAATAGTTAGCTTAACCGAGAGCCATATGTCTGAAAACTTACGGGCAAGTTGTACGATGCTGGTTGCTACGAATGCTAGCGTAGAACACACGGAGAGCGAGTAACCTATGTACAGTGTTCGCAGCATCCATTTTCGATGGTCCCACAGCGTGTATACCCGGATGATCATAATATCTGCACCAGCCAGTGATGAGCCAACGTAATCACCCATCACTAACGCTTACAATTTGCAAGGACGAGACTCATCGATCCCACGAGAGCAAGCACAATTAAGGACCCAACGCAGCTGGGTAAAGTGTCAGGAACTTCGGGTGCCACAGAACGTGATGATGCCCTACAACTAGGACTGTCAGGATCGACTTGTAGTGAGCACACAAGTGGATACTCACACTGTGTGACATGTGTGATGTTATCAAGCCGCTTATCGCTATCGAAGCATGTGAGTAAATCTAGCCCACCCCTTCACCACGTTCTCACCTTGGAAGTACACAACCTGGGCGATGGTCACACCGTACCGCAGAAAGAGGTAGAGCACTTTGATGTTCGTGACAGGCCGTCTCCATATGTACCGTACTTCATCTCCGAACGTGAGCAGAAGGTCATATACGAGCATTGAAAATGCCACAGCTGCCGAAAACGTCTTAGAACCCTCGAGGAGAGCAGGATGAACAATGACTCGCCTGAGATATACCGTTCTGCATCAATAACTGGTTGCTCCTTGATGGCGAGTGGGAGCAAGGCGACAACGTTGGGAGGGAGAACACTACTGTTGCTCATCTTGGGGAAAGTAGTGGTAGAGGGAAGAGGGGTTGGGCGCCGATCTTTGGACAAGGTACACACCCCAGCTTAATTAAAGGCAAGTTGCATACCTCATTGAAACAAGCAGACGGAGCCAGAGTGCTGGGGTGGGCGCATTCGTGTGCTTGCGTGACAAGAGCCATCCCGGGCGACGCTGTACAAACACGGCCAAACACCGTTTTCCGGGCGCCAGAGCGATAACCATGCCGATTGGAACCGCCTCCTGAGTTTTGATCGTCCGGGCTGGGGTGAAATGAATACCTGTGCGTCTGTAAACGTCACATGTAGATGGGCCCGTTCTTCGCGAAACCGCGGTGAAGGCACGAAAAGGGTCTATGCTGATTTCATCGGCAAAGCAACACAGAAGCGTAGACAGCAGGATATCGTAAAGGGCTTGCGAATCCTCGGAGCATCTAGACGCGCCAGGGAGAGTCGCAGAACTTGAAGCTGAGTCGCCCATCTACAACAACACGCTTAGCAACCAACGTGGCCCTATCACTGGCGCAACTTTCAACATAATAAAGATGTTTGTCGGAGATCGAGAAGTGTGCGCCCAATGTGAGGATTTCGTAAGGACAACGGAAACTGATTGCCCGGTTTGCTTCGTGTTGCGAGGCAGGTTAAGCTCATGACCAAGGTAAAGTCTATTGTGACAGCGGTGTGACAGACCGTGTCACGTGGTTTCACCAGTTAACAATGGTGGATTTCGTCCCTTACAGTAATGCACACTTAAGCAGAACCACCTCCGCAGCACATATTCAGAATTTCCCTGAGTTGGAGCGTCCGACCGCTTTCCGAGCGCCGTTCACACATATAGATTTACGTATGCTACGTATAACCATATCAGATCTGGGAAATTGACATCATGATCACGGTCCGCGGCGACCTCAGGCTTCGAACGTGCCAGTGATAGCACCCCATGATAACAAGCGCAACCGTATCGCCTTTGCCTTACCGCGATGTCCACCTTATCTACAAGAGGTGTTTTTGTCTCCATTCCTCATCAATCATGTGGAACGTAGCTTGTTCACAGATCCGCGTCGCCATCCATTCTGAACGTTCCGTTCCGAAAGCTCCAGCAGAAGAAAGTCGGAGCCCGCTCTGACCCGAGTATCCTACCAAAGGTATGGGTTGATTACTCTATTGGTCACGTTCACAATAAAGCTGCTTCGATCTGCTTCCCAACCCCTGCTCCACGTGTGTAGTGGCGCAGGTCAGGTTGTCAGTGGTGTAGACATGGTGTGATAGCACTCTAACTCAGCCAACGGGGATGTCAGGCACAATTTCTTTAATCGGTAGAAGGACCCTTTTCGCTCCTTATCATCTTATGCGGGTACCCGCAAACGGCTTCCTTTGTAGGTGTACGTATGGCGCCTCGTACCATATACGCCCCCAACGGATTCTTGATGAGCTTATTCTTATAAAAAAACGTCCGTGACCTCCACCGTAGGGCCAGCCCGTTGCACCTGAACTCCTTGTCCCTAAGAACTGAATCTGAAGGTAAACATGATTCGTTCCCGCCATCATATGTTAATCTCTCACTCTCAGAGGTAGTGCACACGGCAATTTCCACCTTCCAAAGCGCTCGGTGTGAT
Organism: Lactarius sanguifluus; assembly: GCA_021527775.1. Classification (NCBI taxonomy): domain Eukaryota; kingdom Fungi; phylum Basidiomycota; class Agaricomycetes; order Russulales; family Russulaceae; genus Lactarius; species Lactarius sanguifluus. The sequence continues at coordinate 37,627 of JAKEYF010000162.1, read as the reverse complement.
CGCCGGAGATAAGGCTACCGATGAGTGTATCACGACCTTGATCACAACGCACATCGTATCATATTTTCCGGAGTACATTGTGTACTGCAGAGCTCACAGAGGTTAGCAGGACCAATTAAATTCCTGTTTGCCTAGCAATGACACCGAACTGCTACAATAATTGACATCTGGCTTTTTAGACAAAGTCTCAGGCTCTTAAAATCCACCCCTGTGCTGGGTTTCCAGACCCAGAATGCAACGGTATCAAGTTATGTCGTCTGTGTCTCGGACATGTATCCCAGAATTAAAATGGATCAAATAAATAAAAATGCAACGATTCCCATTCCCAAACTGGATGATAGTGTTGCGCCGGATAGCTGGGCCTCGAAATGGATCACATCGTGCCGCCGAGCAGCATTACATGTACAAGTCAAACGGTGTTTTCATCATAACTTACTACCTCGGAAAAGGAAAACACTAAAACAGACGTGCGAAGTAATGGACTCCGGACGAGGGAAGCCACCATGCCATCAATGTCACCCATCAACACTGTCAACATGACAAGAAATCAGAATCACACAGGATTAGTCTAGCCGACGTGCATTGCTCCTAGTGACTGACCTCATTTCCGTGTGGCGCACCGATAGCGATATTAAGTTATTAACACTCTGTTGCACATGTCCCATCAACGAGATGGCATCCGTTGGCGATAACGTGTTGAATATAACTTTCACAGAATAGATTCGGGGTCGTCAGTAGTGGTCATGCAGTGCTGTGAAGAGTGAACCACGCCGAATCTTTCCTTGGCCCTCATAAGTTAGCAGCTTGGGTAAACCGATATGCAAAGATTGCGCTGATCGCAGTAGGCTCAAGTCGGCGACTTTCAACCCGACGTGGTTTCGTCCTGTGGCATGTCTTACTGTAGAACGTTAAAACGGGTTGGATTACTGTCTCAACCTCTGGGTATGGTTAGGAGAGGGTGCGCATATCCGAGGGATGTTGGATGGACCGATGAACAAAATATCTAGTCGGGAGTGCGGACGAGGCGTGAATACCAATGCTGGTGGCGCGCGCGGAATTACTCTGCCCTTATTGACCCAGACACACACACTAGTCTCTATCTGCACAATCACAATCGTTCAGTCATTCGCAGAGCGCACGCAAGGACATGCCCCATACTATATCGTGCGCAAACGCCGAACCCACGACGCCCACCGGGCGGAAAGAAATCCCGGCTGATGCGAGACTATCTCCCGGGCCTGCGCGGCATTTCCACCTCTGTTTCATTCTCATGTCGGTGATGGCCCATCAGCACGGTGTCATGGCCTAGGGTGAAGAATGCGGCGCACCCGGGTCATAGGCACGATCATGCCTGCTGCGGCGCCGCCGCCCAGCACATACTAAGTTACTTGATCTGCTAAGTGCTAACTGGCACCGATCCATACGAGCGGCGCCCGGGACGCCCGCACAGAGTACATCGACCGTCTGCACAAATCACGCAGCGCCGGGGACGAGACTGGCAGGGCTGAGTCTAAGCTCACAGTCAATGGCCACCCGCGACAGGTAGGTGCAGGCTGGATGCGGCGATTGCGCGCGCGCAGTCTGATCCATGCGCCGAAAAAGCGGGGCCGGTCGCCTTTGATGGAACGTAAGGGTTCTGTATATGTACGGTATTGCGACCGATGTGCGGGTAATCGACGAGGCGGAAAGCGAGTCATCCTGGGAAGAAAGGTTCCAGTGCGCTTGGCCTCCCGCTGCGTGACCGAGGGCGTTGTCTGCTCCACGGCCGCGCATTGCTTCGGGGCCCGCCTGAGCGAGAAGCGCGGAAGCTCTTCCATAGATGTAGAACTTAATGTGCGCAGGAAAGCGTCTTCTTGGTACCGCTACATATCTCCATGGCTATGTGACAGTCCGAGTCAGATCTCGCTAGTACTAGCGATAAGAGCGGACGACTCGGACGACTGGCGCAATTGCCCCCAGCCCGCGTGCCAGTGCCCCGAGGTACTCTTATTTACAGTATCAGAAATGATGTAGCGCCTCGGTCGCTGTGATTCTCCCTCGGGCTTATAGTATACTACGCTACGAATTCGCGGATTTTAACCTTACTTTCCGTCCTGCGTCAGGTTGCCTCCGAATTCAAGAACCTGAACGCCCCACTCATGCATCACGCGCCGCAGCTCAAACATAAATCATGGCCCTGCCCGTGGCGGAATTCAGTACGTGCGACTGGTCTGTGTCTCAGACATGTATCCCAGTAATAAAAATGGATCCAAAAAAAAAAAGAATTCAGTACGTGCTTCTACATTCAAGTCTACTAGTACATTATTGACAAGAGTATTGAGTACTAATTCAGCGGAAGTGATAGGCACGGCCCACTTCGTGATCACTGGTATCCTAGGGAATGAATATCACATACCATAATATATGCCGTACCTCCAGGCTTGCCTCCAGGTCCGACCTGCGGACAATTGCACGGACGCTACGCATTCGTGCTAGTGGGGACTTTAGTGGTTTGCGGGCCCGTCTTCAAGTTGGATCCATATTTATTACTGGGGTACATGTCCGAGACACAGACCAGTCGTAGCTATGCGAACACTACAGTTAAGAAACACATTGTCCCATAAGGGTGGCCCTGAGACAAGAAGCGAGAATGCGGAACTTACACAACCGGGAGGATTTCACAGAAGGAGCGGCCTCAGGGGCAACTCGTGGTACATAAGCCGAAGCGTGGTACTTAGCGACGACGGCTCAGATGAGAGGAGGAAACAAACCTCGGTTTTAGGGGACTCAGTCAGGTTCCGGGGGCACTTGAAGCCTGCTATTCAGCCCGTCTTTAGGCCCAGAATTTACAAGACCGAGCTCATACTTGTAGGCTTCAACGTCTTAGGCCTATATGATCGGCGTACAACTTGAAGCCACGGCTGGCCGTGCCTTTGTAGCACTGTACCACAATATTCCTGTCTGAATATATCTATGACAATACAAGAAATTCATTGTCATCGTCGTCGTTGTGGCACACCTGGCGGCTGACTTGCGTTGGTGGTGCGTTACTTTGTGCGTTACTGTGCAGGCGCGCCGGAGTCATCCAAGTCATTGACATCGTTCCCATCGGGGTAGCGTCGTCATCGTCGGGGCGCATGCAGGGATTGGATGGAGCGCTATCGTTTTAGTCGTCGCCGTCGCCACGATCGTCATTTGGGGTCGCACATATTTCATGACCCCGAGCAGGCGCGTCGGGGTTGCTGTTGGGACATCATCGCCGGGGTCACCTGCGGCTGCATCATCATCATTGTTGCCGATGAAAGGACGACCACGATTTGCTCGAGGCGTTCTGAATATCAACTCGACACAGAAGAATGTAGCAGGTCTCGTAGCACCTCAACGAGGGTGTTAAGCAGTTTGACCGTCGACCGTCGATGCGTTGTAGAATCTCAAGATAACTTCACGCTACTTCATAGCAGTCACAGGTCGGATACGCCTGGACACGGCTCGTTAGTGGGTCTCAGGCTGTACAACGGTTGGGTAAGCTAGAGAATGTCGACAAAGCTAAAGCTACATACGCTGTTCTGGTGGAATCCCCTTGCTGAGGTACAATCTGTCACCAACAACGTCACGCATGTCCAGGCATAAAGCTGGGAATACAGTCGATATATTACTGTCGGTGATGAGCTGGACTGCCCCTGTGCGTTGGGACACTGCACTGGCTTCAGAGAGACATGAAGCCGCTTGCCAGTCGTGCAGCCTTCGCGGGGCTCGTAACTTCGTACAGGGGTCCACCTAGACTGGGGAAACGTCTATCTAAAGTCTCTAAGGGCGCACGAGAGTGCGGCACGCTAGAGAACGAGGGGAACGAGGGGAACTGGGTCCTACAGAGCTCTGAAGCCCTGAGAAGCACTAAGATTTGCTAGGGTTGGAGAAGTAGAAACAGGAGATATTTATACAAGCAAGCAGAGAAACAGATCTAAAGTTAGAATGGAGCCCAGAGAGTAACCAAGCGAGGCCGTAAGATAAGGGGAAATGTAGAACAGTAAAAAGGGCCGAAGCGCGGGAAAGTAACAAAAGGAAGTACAACAAAGGGATGTTTTACCAGGGACACCATGACCGGGCATCTTTCAAGTTAGTAGATCGGTACTTTCCTGCCAGGCTGGCATCCCTTCTCCCCAAAATAAATACTCTATGTTCTCTAGCATGTATAGATGGAAGATCACACAATATAATGAGGTCAGAGCAAAATTATGGTCATGAAAACCGACGAAGGTTCCCTTGAAGGTTCCGACTCTATGTACCATTCCGCCTGCACGTGCTTACTCAGCTATCCTTGTGCTCTTACCGAAGTAGAGGACCAGTCTTGTACAATTATACTGTCCCGGAATAAATATGGTCCAAAAAAAACCCCGACGAAGGTCCGAACCAGACTGAAGGGACACGCAACGTAATATTACAAACTCTAGCGTCTGCCATGTACAATCACATCCAGTCAAAGGCTGTGTTGTATTCATCACAGCCTAAAGTAACCTGGGCCTCGGACCTCGGTCGTATTCGCCTATTTTAAAACAAAAGAATAATCGTCGTATTTGCCCTTACCGGATCTACGTAAGGATCTAGGGTTCTACGGTTCTCGTGCAAAAATTGTGCATCATAAAAGCGCTACAACCATTTCGGCACTAGTACTTTGGACTTCCGGCCACCTCACAAACTCATTGTGCCGCAGACGCCATCTCGCCAACCTCCCGTAATCATGCGCTACCATTGTATATCCGTGCTCTCCGTCCTTGCCACTGGTCTCCTTGGCGGCCTTGCGAAGCTCCTCTCACCACCTTGGGACGACATGCACACCAAGCACTCCTGGAACGCCGTCCCGAAGAATTGGGTGTCCCTGGGTCGGCCGCCTTCTGGCACCACAATCGACCTTTACATTGCTCTCAAGCCCCACCGTGAGAATGCCTTGATCAATGCACTCTACGAGGTCAGTGAACCCGGGCATCCAAGGCACGCCCATCACCACTCCGTTGACGCATGCTCTCACGAGTGCTACTGCTCCAATGCAGATATCGTGCACACCTGACGAAAGAGCAGGTGGCTGACCTTGTCGCACCGCGTCCAGAGACCTTCGAGCTCGTGAATTCCTGGCTCGAACACCACGGCATCCCTTCTTCATCCGTCTCTATGACACATGGCGGCAATACACTGAAACTTAAAGGCGTGTCTGTGACCAAAGCCAACACCCTCATCGGCGCATCGTACCAGCTCTACAGGCACGTCGAGAGGGGCGAGACCATTGTCCGCACAGTCGGTTATTCGCTTCCCGTGGCACTGCACTGGCACGTGTTGACTGTGGCGCCGACGACGTCCTTTGTCTCCCCGCGCACGCAATGGCAGACACCTCGGAATCGCTCTAGCGGGGACACAGTGGGACTAGTGAAGTCGGCATCGGGAGAGCCCGCGACGATGCTATCGAGCCGCGAAGAAGTCAATTACGTCACGCCGCCGTTCCTGCGCTGGCTGTACGACACGGTGACCTATACACCCAACGCGATGGGCGAGAATGTGCTGGGGGTTGTGGGGTTTTTAGGGGATTATCCTAGCCCGCCGGACCTGTGGGCGTTCATGCACAAATACTGTGAAGCGGATGACGCGACGTACAGGGTCGTAGAGATCAACGGTGGGGGGTATGACCCGACCCACCCACAAGAAGAGGCAAATATGGACATCCAGTACGCTGTGGCCATGGCCTATCCAACCCCCCACATCTTCTACAGCACCGGCCAAGGGCCGTCGGGCACTGATGACTGGTTCATCACCTGGCTCGAATACATCCTCGGCCAGACTCGGAGGGACATCCCTCAAACCATCAGCATATCGTACAGCAATGAAGAAAGATACGCCTCGAGGGAGTATGCATTTTTTGTGTGCGACATGTTCGCCCAGCTCGGAGCGCTTGGCGTCAGCGTCCTCGTCTCGAGTGGTAACGAGGGAATCGGCAAAGGGACCTGCGTGAACGAGGACGGCATTGTTCGGTTCCTGCCTAGATTTCCCGGAGCCTGTACGTGTGGCGATTTCCCTCGGATTGGACGTAGTGCACGAGTGCAGGTCCAGGAAGCTCACCGCATTGCCATGCTTTTTCAGGTCCATATGTCACCGTCGTCGGCGGAACCACGGATTGCGAGCCGGAGGTCGCAGCGGTGTTCTCCGGTGGCGGCTTCTCGGAACACTTTGAGCGCCCCCCTTACCAGAGGCAGGCCGTGCCCACCTTCCTCGAGGACCTCGGGAGCCGGTATCAGGGCCTTTACAAGTATGTTCGCTTCTGTGGCCTGAATCAACCCATTCGTAATTCGTACTTGGTGCAGTGCTTCGGGCCGCGGCATCCCCGACATTGCTGCACAGGCCGTCAATTTCCGGATCTTTCTTAACGGCCAAGAGAAAATGGAGAGTGGCACAAGTGTAGCGACGCCCGTGTGTCCCTCTCCTCCCACCTCAGATTCGGGTCGTCCGTCCTTGTCCGTCCAGCTGACTGCCAATCTATAGGTTGTGGCGGGAATAATCTCGTTGCTTAATGACTGGCTGATTTCGATTGGCCAGGACCCGCTCGGCTTCCTCAACCCTTGGCTGTACGGAAGGGGCCTCGCAGCTCTCAACGACATCACAGAGGGCTCGAATCCAGGCTGCGGCACGGATGGATTCTCCGCTATCGCTGGGTGGGATCCTGTACGTTCCACCAGACATGATACTTCTTCACTTTCGACGGTTGAATGACCCTGGGATACCCAGGTCACGGGTCTCGGAACGCCTAACTTCCGCAAAATGCTGGAACAGTTGTTTTGAGATAGTGCTTACGTTTCTGAACCCAACCAGCCAATTGCTTGGGGAAATCATAGCACTATACATGTGCCGTGAAAGGCCGCTCACCCTCTCATCCATGCAAAGCTAAGGTCGATACAGGCAACCAAAGACATTCGGCCTCAAATGTAGTCTCGCTTCGGTGCACGACGCACTCCATCCTGTACCTCCCCCAATGTGACTTCTGGTGACCTGAGTGGGAAAGTTGTGTATTGAAATCTAGACTTACTGTACATTTGAGTGCGCTTGGGTACATGGCCTATGTGGCGCTACGACAACCACGGATGCCTCCCGTCCCAATTGCACTGTACGGTATTTCGCCGCAAGGTGCACTCTAATCTGGGAGTAACTTGCTCATCAAGGTGCGGACTATTAGTACATGCATGACCTAGCCCCCCTTTTTGCCAAACTCGATTAATTTCCAGAAACTGCAAAGAAAGGGCAAGAGACCAGGAGGGCGGCACAACGGCACAAGGTATGAGATGTACTGCCCACTCTTGAAAGATAAACACACGGGGGTGATACAAGTCTGTGCGCTACCGCGGACGTTGCAGACAGCGTTGGCTAAATGACAGCTCCTACGTTCACTTCTGGAGCACCCTCTCACCTGCCCGCACGGCACTGTTCACCCTGACGCCTACGTGAGTATTGCGAAAGCTAACTTAACAGCAACCGATTCGGAAGACCTCGGTGATACCCCAGTCACCGTTATTGACAACTTGTTATTGGCGATTGACAGCTATTCCACTACAAGCACCCCTTCACGCCGACGCCTCCATTCCCTTGCGCCCGCCTCATGGATTGTGTGATGGGGCGACTGCATCTTCGTCAACACGCACACTGGGCATGGCAGCGAAGCGAACTGCTTGCAAATGGGGTCGCACAGCCGGAAGAGTGGAGCGTCGAGGATGAGCCTGAGCGGTAGCCAGACGACGTCGCCCGGCGCGGTGCGACAGTCGGACCCGTGCGCTAGCCTCTACAATGCCTCACTCCGGCATAGTCCCGCACCCTCGATTCTGAACTCGGATAACGTGGGCCAGAGCCAGCGAAGCTGTCGAGTGACTCGGGTGACTCAAGGAACTCAGGCGTTGTACTGGGAAGGCGTCTACAACAAGAGTTCCTCACTGCGGTGGTGATTGCACCGCCCGAGGGAGACAGTAGTAAACTTTGTCTGCGGCACGAGCTTGATTGAGGTCGATTCGAAAACTCGGGTAGGCATATAAAGGTGAGCGGGTGAAGAGCCGAATGACAATGTCTTTCAATGCGACGCACCGCAACTGCATTGATGACAGGTACCCCATTCTACCCTGGTTTTTCCAAGTCATCACGGCCACGAAACTGGAGGATCTGCACAGAATGCGCTGTTCTAGGAAGCCATGCGATATGTGATTGGCCCTATCTGAATCCTCCGAGTAGAAGGTAAGAGCGAGGCTCTCTCAGTCGTTAAAGAGAAGTGAGAGCAAGGACTAAGGATCGTTGTAAGGTCAGCCTTCGGGCTGAGCCTGAGCCCGAAACTGTTCATTTCTGTATCTTCGATCGCTTCAGCCACGCGGCCTTTCTCTGCTTATCTCAGCTTACTTTCCTTATATAACCCTTTGTACATAATACTTTCACTTGAATACTTTTATAGCGCTTGCTCTTGTCCGATCGCCCCGGAAGCAAATAATCTTAATCCTTTATAATCTTAATTAAAACATAATTAATGAATATTATTTATAGATTCAGGCCAAAAACGAAGGACAACTCTCACTCTCTCTTTCCCATTCTTTGGAGGCCGCCTTCGAAGTTACTTGGACCCCTCAGCGTCTTTACACCGTGACTGTGTACCAGAGAATAACTTTGCCATATTTCTAGCTTCCGAGAGAATTGATCGCTACTAATGCCGGGTTTTGCCAGTGGTGAAGCTGTTCCGATAGGTCTCGGGGGATCAAAGCAAGTCGCTGTGTTGAGGTGTCCATCTAGCACCTTTGTGCCGGTTGTCGTTTCGAGGCCAAAGTGCGGCCTATCAGGCCTATATCAGGCCTCAAAGTTTATCAGGAACCAGGAACTTCATACCTTCCATGACTGGCATGACCGTGGATCTGAACATGAAAGGCAACTGAGCTGCCACGTCGTGATGCGGCTTCTCCCTCCCCGTCTATGAAAATACATTCTTTTTGCCGATGCCGCGCGACGTGACAGGAACCCCTCTCGACTTCTCTCGTCGAGTTCTAGGATTGTCAATGGGCCAGACGCCATTGGCGTATTCTTACGATCATCGATCGACGAGACAAACATCCATGCAGAATATTCACGAGGGGTCGAAGTGACAGCAAAGTGACTCACCCTGCATGCGAATCGTTGTCGTCCCCTTCTGGATAGAGCAATGGCTATCTGAGACCCCAATTCCCTCTGATCTGACTGATGGCGGAAGCTCTGCTCTAAACCTCGGACCACCAAGTAGGTACAACCCGTACCGTTCTCACTTACAGTACGCCACGGATTTGTGGATCCTAGCTTTACTTTCGACCCTGCGGTTACAATCACCTCGGTACTTCGAATCCAGAAACTACGCCTCACACCTCGTGCTACATGTATTATGCCCCGCGGCTCGAAACAAAAATGCAGTTACTACAACTGAAACACCTTTTGGGGAAAGTTCCGGAAACCCAGAAACAAATTTGCTGACTTACTTACAGATGGCTTGTGTACTGATGCGAGAGTTCGGGTCCTTGTTTTCTATAAAGAGTCCTGCACATGCGGGATTGAACGACCATCTTCAAGTCATATTCTTTCAACCTTTCAACGCGATCCGCATCTCTCTGATACTCTCCGTCCTCCTCTCCTCTGCTGTTGCAATCGCCAGCGCCGCCACGTCGCCTATGATGAATAGTACGTCCCGCCTGTAGAAGTATTACCGTAGATGCGGTACTGAACATCCAAGCAGGAGATGAGATCAACGGAAGGGACAACGAAGACTCGGAGAGGTATCATTCCACAGAGCACTACAGTCTACACAGAGCCACCATAACTCACGAGATCCCTAGGCAATATATTACAATTCCGTATACGTTCCCATGACCCGAGTCACCCGACATGCTTCTTTCTGACTTGACCCAACTTGTTGACCCGACATCCTGTATGACCCGGTCGTTCTAGTAGTGTCGTATGACTCGATTTCTGTAGTACTTAAAGACATTCATGTAACCCTCAGAGCCTTGAGCTCGACCTGCTGTATTCAACCGTAGCTTTCTCGTATACAATTCTTTGGCTTCACGAACATCGAACCCGAACGAACGACTTCTTCCTCTTGACTTGTGAATCGTCGCTCCGCCGTCTTGTTGTCGGCAATCGCCTTCGAACTGTCGAACTCTGAATGAACCTCCGAACGCTACGCCTTACTGCGCGTCTTGGACGCGCGAGAGCCCATTTTGCCAGATGAACACCCTAGTCCACTAGAGAAGGGGCATTAGTTCCCACTGAGCTTGACATAGGATGCCCGAGAGGCCGCCATCGCTTTCACACCGGTCTAGTTCTCCGGGTCCGGCGCCGCTACGGAATAGTACCAAGTAGAGCCGTCGACCAAACTTGGGAGAGACTCGGACATCCAAAGACTGCGATACGATAGCTAGTGTTGTGCACTATTGAATATAACATTCCGACGCGAAACCTACTATCGGGGTCTCCCATACAAGTAAAACGTCAAGCAAAAAATACAGTTTTTGGACCCGTCCAAATAGTACAGTAGCCTGATAATAGCGCGAACAATCCACGGCTAGAACAACCAAACTGCCTGCTATATGTGCATCTTTTCCTCAAAGAACCCTATCAGGCCGTCGCACTCGGGCCACGACCCCGAGTCATCCGCACCGCCGCCATCCTTTTGCGCCTCCCCGAGTAAGGGGTCCTGCTGCGAGGACGCCGCCGCGTCCTCCTGCCACCCACTCAGCCGGATCTTCATCAACTCGTCCCACACGACCGTGGGGCTGCCCTGGCTACGGCGGAGGAAGAGCCGGATATGGTGCAACCAGCTTTTGATGAGGCGGAACTGCGCCGCGTCCGGCGTCGCATTGATGCCACCTCCCCCGAGCGCCGGGCACATCCCCGGAGAAAGCGACTTGGCCCCGTACGCGGGCGGCAGCGTGGACAACGTCACGGGGGAAGAGTCCGAGCTCAGGCTGCTTGTTGAGAAGGGGGATGGCGCGAAGGGGGATGGCGAGAAGGGGGATGACGTGGAAGTTGTCGGCGGCGCGAAGGGCGAGGGCTCGTGTAGCGCTTGCACGTACGGCGGCGAGGTCGGTGATGCCGGTGATGTCTCACGCTTCCGGAAAGGTGGGAGGCCCTCCTGGAACGCTAGTAGTAGAAGTTGTGCGAGCCAGTAAAATGGAAGGGGGTCGGACATGAGCCCGGTCTTCTGTTCCGCTGCGGTCCCGCCGGGTGGGATAGCGTTCGGAGATGCGTTAGGAGTCTTGAGCCACATTTGCAACCAGCGGTGGAGCGCGAGGAGCATGGCATGTACGTGCTCGTTGACCTGCTCTTCCCCATCAGCAGCGGGACTTGCGCCTTGGGAATTGGCTCCCGAGCACCGGCTAAACAGCTCCGCGAGAAGAGTCTGCATAAGAATAAAGTGCCCGAATGGCGAAACCGCACTGAGTTCCAGTGGGGGTTCCGGAGAGGCGGACGCGTTCGTAGTCATATATGACCCTTCTAGTCCAACGGCGATAAGGGCACGGGGCATCGGTACACCATATAGCCGTTCCTCAATGCTTCCATAAGGAGACGAGTTGAGAAGTAGCTGTGCCCACTCGTGGGCAGTCTTGGCCACCCATAATTCTTCCTCGCACGGTAAACACATTGTGAATTCCGTAGGTGAGAACGACGGCGCTAAAGAGAAGTATATGCGGTGTGCTTGGTCATGGCAGTATCCCAAGCAAACCAGGCTGTGGACAGATTGAGTATGGCAGGTCATAGGTAGCCTTTCAATAAAATAATCACCGCTTTAGGCTTTCATGAATAGCCCAGCCGCGCCACATTTCGTCCAATACGGCAGGATCTGTTGTTAGGAACGGTTGGTGCTCCCACGTAGCGATGCGCTCAATAAGGCGGTTTTGCCGAATCATCTTGACAACGATAAGCCTCCTTAGTGAATCCTCAAAAATTCGTCTTACCAGGACGAGCATCCCATGGTAGATATTTGATGACGCTCTCTGCCGTGGATCTTGATGAAACAACCCAATCGTTTGCAACAAGAGCAACGTCACTATGGCGTGGATCTGATGCTTGGGGTCTGATGACGGTTTGGTCTAGAGAGGGGTGAGATTCTCTTCGAAGTTAGAAAACATTTCTTACGAGGTCACGAATGATAAGCTCGCGCGATGTGTCAAGTGTCTTCCCTACAAACGCTTGCGCAACGGGCGTCTTGACGAACAAGGCTCCGCATGCTTGCATCGCGCGCAGCATCATGGGAGGCTTGAGCTCAAACCGCAGCGTTGGTGTGTGGATAATAGGGACCTGGGGGAGGAAAGCGGTCAAGAAAATATAAACTACAGGATACGTTACTTAGTGGAAAACTCGCGGACATTTGTCGATTATGACTCACGGTATTGCTGCAACTCCTCTGTTGTCGGTTCGGCAGGGCCATCCTCCATCGGACACAGCGGTGGGAGGAACCTCTCCACGTCCTTATGAGTATATATTGGAGTCTGGGATAGGACGTATGTCAGATATGATGAATTCACCGGGTGGGGTTCGGGCACAGGTGCAGAGAGAGGTGCAGATAGAGGTGAGGGAGCCGGTACAGTCGCTGGTGGGGGTTCATGCGTCACTAGCGGCGCTTGGGTATTGTCGTAGTAAGTGCTTGACATCAAGTCCGACATTAGGCCGCTATCCAAATTCATGTCGCGCGATGGCACGCCATCCGAAAGTGGCTGTGTGGAATTAGACTGGTCGAACCCATTAACAAGGACTTTAAGGTCAGGGGCGTGAAGGAGGGGAGCTGCCCCGTGGTCGTTCTGATGCGATGTTTCTTCCTCCACCGAAAAAATATCTCGAAAAAATGGTTCGAACATTGTAGGCGAGAAACCATGCAAAGCCCTTGAGTGACCAGCGACTTCAGAGGCGCCGAAGGCAGAAAACGCGTAGTTTGGCGCCGGGCGGATGGATGAGGTGGTGATATTCGAGTCGACGTCGATTGTAGGAAGCGACATCGCACTTTGTGGAACCCGGGCGGGTGCGCCAGCCATGAAAGATGCCAGATTGACCTCACTAAGAGGCCGGGAAAATGCATTGGTGGTTTCCTCGATCAACGAAAGCTCAGGAAAAGCAGTCGCAAAGTCTGCTGGTGCGCTTCGCCCAAGTAAGGAAGGATCAAACCCTGCGGAAGCGTCGATGCTGACAATAGGTCCTGAAAAGCCCGCGCCAGGAAACTGTTGGAGGCTTGATGAGCCAAGAGTACTCTCTCCCTGTCCCTCTTCGGTTACGTATAAGCAATCACGTCCACGCGCCCGACATTTCGAACAGGGCTGACGTAGATCACACTTGACTTTGAGGCTAGTACATGCCTGACAGGAACGTTTCCGAGATCTACTTATTGGGTGGCTGCCAAGAGAAAGTATAAGACACAAAGCCAACAAAGTTGTGAGGAGGAAGAAAAAATGGCCGGGGGCCGCAGAAGAAAGAAGAAAGCGCTCAGGCTCGGGGACGAACGGTTGATATCACAGGCGGCGTAAAAGGGGCAAAGGCGGAGCTGATGGCAAAAGTGTTCATTATAGCGATAAGCGGCCCCGGCGCTTAAGAGGTCCAGGTGTATCTCCGACATCGTCCTCTAGGCCCAGTAAGGTGTCAACCTACAAGCAAGGAGTATATGCAATAATGCAAATCGTCTGTGCATCACCACCAGAGCGAGAACGAACCCGTGGTGCTCGAGCAAGAGTGGGGTAGGGAGGAAGACTCACGATTCTCCGCAACTTCTCTTGTGCCGTGCGAGAAGATCGCTTCTCGTAAACTGCGCGTTGCAGACCTTCATGAAACAATTAGATTTCTGAAAGACTCGTGGGACCACAAAACCCTGACCTCACAACGATAAAGACGTTCATTGGTATCTGATCGAGCAGACAAGTGAGCATCAGCGTAAGGAACCAAGAGAACAGTGGGCGGGACGAGAGGCTCACGATTTCGGAGGTGACGATTCAGGTGGGTAGTGCGGGTGAATTTTGCGGGGCAGAATGGGCAAAGCTTGGTCTGGGGGAGTTGGGGGATGTTTCCCCTATGGGAGCGCATACGAGAGACAGTACCGTCCTTCTTGTACTCCACAGTCATCGGGGAAGGCGGAGACATCGCAGATTTCTGGTCAGAGACCACTGCGGATGGCATTTTCTGTTAGGTGTGTTGTCGATGTCAGAGAGACGAAGAGACAAGTCTCAGCGTAAGCCGTGATCTAGATCTAGTAATTCCACACACGTCATTTCTGCCGATCGGTCTTTTCCGGGCCAACCTGACTAATATTAGAAGAAGTGACTCGACCTCGGCGTTCGGTTTATGACTTCGACACGCAAGCGTTGTTCAAAGACGAGTAGCTTTTGTAGGGGACTAGGAGTTACCCGTACGGCATGTCCACCTAGCACTTATCTGATGGGATGTGCACTTGTCGGATGATGTCACCTAACTGTTTCTTCCAGTGCTTCGTCACAGCGTTTGCCCACTCGACACTGTCCAGCACAGGGTGGTACAAAGGCATTTCTCTCTGACCGTTAACTGATCTGTACCAAAGACATGGTAGAACCCAAACTGGTTGTGGAGCTGGCTAGTGTTGTGATCCCTCGTCTGCTAAGTCCTCGGAAGCCGAAAAATCTGGTGCTACACGTTTCATCATGATCCGGATTGCGAACGGCTTAATTCAGCACGAAGCTTCGAATTCATCTGGCGGATTACAGTTGCTGAGAATTGCCACGGAAAGGACGATTGGCACTGGCGAGAGCAGAGGTACTTATCGTCACGAGTGAGAGGCGAACAACATAGGGAAGATAAGGAATATAGAAGGGAGTGTATGCCGCGTCATTCTTTGCTTCAGGCCTTTCTGTTACTTCAAGTGACTTAACACCACTAGTGGTGGGAACGCACACTAGGGCAGCTCGTTTTCCATCTGCGAAAGTACAATCCTTCGCATGTCATAACCAGTCTGTTTTCCCCTAAATATCCTTCGCCCTCCCCGAGGCACTCCGACGTCGAGCGATGCGATCGAACATCGTAAAAGGTAGCCATAGTGAGTGCCGGATTGTCCCATGCGATAAGGGCTGATGGGGGCTATACAAGACCAATGAATGAAGGGACCGAAACAGCCCGGTTGAACAGGTAGGCAACGCGGCAACGGTGTAGGCGCCAACTGCTGAATTTGGCCCGTTGTAGATAATTTTATGCATTGAGTAGATATTTCAAGCCCCCAGCTGTCTTGGTTACAACGCAGCGCATTGAGGAAGAAACAGGGTGAACTATGTACAAGGAGGACGCCGTTCTGTCCTGGGAAGTCGCTGGGCGATGAACAGTTCAAACCCTCCTAGTTTCGATCGTCGCGAAGTAGAGAGTTGTTGCGTACGGTACTGTGAGCAGCGTTTCACCGGGCCCCGAATTTTGGAAGAAGGAAAGGGGATGCGAACGAGAAGCAGAGGGTGATAGATGAGGTGCGTCGGGATATTCGGAGCCTCAGATTGGCCTCAGAAGCGCGTTCTGAGGGATCCGGACAAGGAGGTTACTCGGTCGTTCCACCGTCCTAGACCCAATTCAGCATCAGAGAAGAACGTAGACATCACGATCGTCATCAAGGGAAAATAGCTTTTTTTAAAGTATTTTCTGGGCCTGGGCAAAGGAGAGAAAGGAGAGAAAGACCACGTGCAGTCTTTAACGGCCCGACACTCCCGGTCCACTCTGCCATTGCCTGCGTAGAAATAGAAAGGTGGTTTTTTGGTCTTTTAAGGATTTTTTGAGTTTGGAGAAGGCCAAAAAGCCAATCTGTACTGTAGCTGATGAACGCAGAGTCAGTAATGTTCCTGCTCGCATACAGTCTAGTACTTGGTGCTCAGGCTACCCCTGATGCCGCCCCGGATTCAGGTTCTCTGTGGTTGCCTCGGTGCCTCTGTGCTATCACCTAACCCACCTGAGCCTGCCCGAGCGTGTCAGAATCCGGCGTATTCGTCAGTCGACGGTGACCGTCAGCCGATGAAGCGCTTGAAAAGCTCGTTGATCTCCAGATTGGCTGCGCGTGGTTTCAGGTCCGTCACGGTGTGGTTCAATCTGACCATGCCTCCCCGCGCTACACACACGCAACACCATAGCTCACACTTTGTCAATTACTAAAAGCACCGTTGACTCTTTTGAACATCTGTTATTTGACTCAACGGCCGAGGAACTGCGTCTTGGCGTCCCGATCGTCCTCTAACGGTACGCCGAACGAGGTGGCGACGATGATCGACTGCCCGTTGTCTTCAAGTAACTTGAGCAGCATCCCGACGAGGTTCGAGGAGCCATGCATGACTCTGCACGCATGGTAGTCCGTCGTGGAGAGAAGACGAGAGGTTACGCGACTAGCTAAATTTTGCGAGTGGGGGGCATATCATAACTCTAATCGTCGATACATTCGACGAACGCTCAAGCCGCATATCCGAACGCGGGCGGCGTCGGTGTCATCACCGCACACTGCCCATCTGTGGATCGCCGCGAGTACAAAATTTATCATTATCTGGCCCAGTCACGGTGTCTCTCTGCCTCCCTTCTATCGGGCTCTGTGAAGCAGTTGTACGGGGGGTAAAATATACGTATTTTTCGTACAAGACATGCCGTTTAGATGACACCACCCACGCCCTGGCGATATGCTTTCTCTTCAAAAGCAATGTTTATACTGGGATACATGCCGAAGACAAAGACCACTGGCGTGCACAGAACATACACGATACACGTTCGGACCAGTGTGCCTCTCGAGTCTCCTGCTTGTCCCCATTATAATATGTATGGCGTTCTCTCATGCCTTGCTTTGTAACCGTGACGACACATTCTCCAAGTGTGTTGACAAAACACATAATGACTTGGAGTCCGCCCTCATCACAGCCTCCCTGAGGCGACCTGGGTGATTCATATAGCAAGCAACCCAGTAATGAGTGTTAGTGAGTCGTGAGCAACCAACGACTCTGATCCCAGACAGAGTAACTGCCCTGCAGTCACTAACTTACCTTTGCCCGCGCAGGACCCCGATCCGGCAATTTTCAGAGGCCATCATCATATCACAAGTCTAGGGAACCCGCATTCAAGCGTCACCATCATCCCGCCGTTCGAAACCAAGGCGGGCCTGATACGGAGTCTTTTGCACTTAAACCCCCTTGATTACATAGGTTCTCCCTGAGGCCGTGGGTGGGGTTGCGTGAGGTACATAGTTGGGAATAGACAGACCTTTTAATCCGGTCATGTTGGGATTGCCACCCTGAATAGACAGACATTGGACACTTTCGTGTTTCTTTCCAAAATGTAATTCACAACGTTTACAACCGTGCTAAACAACGACCATACACAAAGAGCAAGCGCGACATCCAAGTCGGATTCAGTTCGTGAGAAAATTCCATCAAAGCACAGCGGGGTCAGCCTTGTCCAAAGCGTTGGAGAACCCCAACGCCTGCAAGAAGGCATCCTGCATACCACCTGTATACGATGTTAGTAGAGATACCGACAGAATCGACGGCATATTTACTTGGTTGGAACGTGTATGAAGAAGCTGCCGTGAGCGGCCAAGCTAATTCGAATTTCTCCGACGCGGCCCCATAGACTCCCGAAGCAGCTGTCACGATCTTGGTTATAAATCGGCAATCTATACATCCTTCGGACTTACTATAAACTTGAACCGTCGGTACGGTCGCGGCGGTGTTCACAACCACGAACGACAGCCGGACAATGCTGAATGGCGGAGGCAGATTGATTACTCATATGTCATCAAAATAAATCCTGACCACATACTTCCTATTACCGTAAGGGCTTGCGTCCACGAGACGGGAACCATAAACGGCAACGAGCTTTTCGTCAGCTGTAAGCAACGCAATTCCTGGAGTGAACAAAAATTTGGACACCAAAAAACCAAAATATTACCGCCAATAGCAAAGGTCAGACTCGGGATTCCACCGTTACCACCGTGTTGTACGGTAACCGGACTGATGACGCCGCCGTTCTCCACGTCATAAGTGATCCTCACAGAATCGACAATGTCCCCAGTGTAAACGACAACATTGGTGATTTTCTTGATGGCCTGGGTCTTAGGCCATTGCCCGACGTTCTCTGGAATACAGGAGTAAGTATTGGAATGGTGGGGCGAGGTCGACCATGATGGTGTTGGAAACGACGTACGGCTGGTCAGGTCGTCAAGGAAATTTCCTTGGGCGGAACCAGCGAGACGGATGTTGGCTGCAACAGTGAAAGACATGAGTAGGAAACTAAGAACTGGGTAGTGGGTTGATAGGTAGATGACCGTCACATTTACCTCTTTATATATGTCTGGACGAGACCAAAGTGGTCAAAAGCACCGTGACCGAGTTGGCGTCAGTTTATTCTATGGATTTCTATCAGTTGGACGTAAGTGGACAGGCGGTCTTTCCCTCACCGTGCCTTGTCTTGTCGCTCACGACACTGTACACTTCGCCTCTTCATTTCCGTCGTCCCCACGTGCGTGCTCTTTCGAGTAACCGAAGACCGTCGCTTTGCAGCTCATAGAACCATTCGATCAATTCTCTACGGTCTCCGTCCATTGGAAGTAAGTAGCTGTAAGTTGATCCCGGCTGGCTCGTTAGATGAACGAGCTGACAATCGACGTTGTGATTCCGGTAGACTGAATGGACCCCGCGAATACAATGCCGTGGTTTGGTTCTTGGAAAAAACGTGTAAACAGGTCCAGAGGGGTCTATTCCTATTGAATATACCATTCCTCGGTAATTTTTCTACAAACCAAGAAGAGCAGATACAAATATGACGATGCGGCCCCGAGAATGGTAGGCTTTCAACGTTTCAACAGTAACGTCACGGATTCCCTGATCGTTTCAGCACAGGCCCTGATAGACAGAAATGAAGGTACTGAGGCACATGAATAGACCAAGAGAATGGTCTGGATAATGTGGTATAGATGGTACCATGATGAAGTCTTCGAGGCGCAGCGTTCCGTTGCCAGTGCTGCGATGAGTAAGGCTCCGTTCGGATACGAGAATACGGTATTCTCATGCACCGTATTCTTCCCACGTGCACCTAGACGTGACATCCATATATGGAAAGTGACACCTCGGTATAAGCATGCCATCCGACAATCAAGCTGACAATACAAGGATTGGGCTGCAACAGCGAGTTCTTACTGCTACTACCTACTTTTTACATGTCATTGGAGCCGCTGCTGTCTTATATCAAGAACCTAATTACTGGAGTCAACCATACCATACTTCGGCATTGTCTGGGCAGGCATGGGTTGAAGAATTGATGAGCGGCCATCCAGATCGGATTTTCAATGAGCTCGGAATGCACCTTCATGTCTTCCTCTCATTTGTGGCCAATCTCCGACTTCTCTGTGAGTTCGATACCTCTCGGAAGGGAGTGACAGTAGAGGAACAAGCAGCAATCTTTCTCTATGCATGTGTCACTGGGCTATCAGTGCGACACCTCGGAGAAAGATTTCAGCGCTCCAATGAAACAATATCCAAGTACCCATTCACAAGTTCATGTGCTATAAACCCCTTTGTCTCATATACTGAGTCATAGATACTTCCAGAAAGTCCTATTGGCAGTCTCATCGGGTAAATTTTACAACACCTATGTCCAGCTCCCAACAGCTACAACAACTCTTTCCGATTATATTGCAAAGAATGCCAAGTTTTTCCCTTTCTTCCAAAATGCCCTGGGAGCCTTGGATGGAACCCATATCAATTGTTCGACCACTGCTGCTGATCGACATGCCTCACGTGATCGGAAAGGGGGGCTCACGCAGAACTGCCTTGCAGTTTGTGGATTTGACTTCCGCTTTTTATACTTAATCAGCGGTTTTGAGGGATCTGCTGCAGATGCAACAATGTATATGCATGCACGACTCATGGACTTTGTGATACCACAGGGCAAGTACTATATTGCTGATGCAGGTTTTGCACTTTGTGACACACTCTTGGTTCCATACCGAGGCGTTCGTTATCATCTGGCAGAATGGGGAAGGGCACAAGTCAGGTGAGTCCAAAACTCATTCCTCCGTTTGAGTGGCAAATGACATTCTGCTAGGCCCGTAAATAAGGAGGAGTTATACAACTTACGACATGCTCAAGCTCGCAATGTTGTTGAGCGAATTTTCGGTGTCCTCAAGAAGCGGTGGGATATTCTCAACCGTCCACCTCAGTACGACATCTCCATCCAGGCCCGCATACCGGCTGGACTCGCAGCTACACACAACTTCATTGTGGACCATGATGACACCGACATCGGACATTACCTTCAAGACATTGACATACACGAACATGCCCAGCCTTTCGGTGATCTTGGTCATGGTGCAATTCCCCGAGCTGAGAGTGAAAGGGCAACTGCACTACGTGATTGTATTGCGACAGAGATGTGGGTGAGTTATCAACAATTCTTGCAGGATCACCCAGAGATGCTCGACCAGGAACTGGCACCAGAAGACATGTAGATTTAGTATAGTAGATAAAGAACGTGAATTAATATGTAAATGGGATGGATATTAAACAAAAGAGCGACGCTCATTTCAAGCTGTTAAAAAAGACTACCTATTATGTCAAACGACGAGTGCGCTCGATGTCAACTTTGTCACGAACCCACATCTCACAAAACTCATGATCATCACGATCAATGGAGACATATGCGTCGACGGCGTTGATGTCCTTCTCAAGGACACTGTAGAATATCAGCAGATCACCTCTTGAGAGCCACTCCTCCTGTTGCGCAAGCTTCAGAGCTTCCTTCCTGCGGTGCGGCGTTCGCAATATGGGGTCCATGGCCAAAACCTGGCAGATGTTGTCGCCAAAGCGACTTATCGACTGGGTCAACCCTTTGATCGCATCTGCACCAGTGGCCTTGATCTTCTTCGAGGAAGGGGGTGGGGTTTGAGATAAGGCACGCTCACGCTTGCGAGAACTTGAAGTGGATGCAGCACCCCAAACATGTCTGGCAGGAGTAACGGGGACAGGCTGAACAAAAAGGTAAGTACATTGGGCAGAACAGAACAATGCCACTGACCTGCAACGCCAGTGCCATGTCGTCTGATGTCTCTACCGGTGTGCGATTCTCAAACTCGTCTGCTTGAGTGGCCAGCTCTTCTTGAGAAGCTTCGGGGGTGTCTTCGCGACCATACCCCTGGTCAAGGCCCATGAGACCCTGGGATGGGCAGAAAACGTTTGCGCCACGAACAGTTGCCGGCATGATCCCAGACACACCCTCAAGGTGAACCCAGCCCGAGTTCCGGAAGGGCTTTGCCGCCTTGTGGGTATTGCAGAAAGATGACCAGGCCCCGGCTTGGTCAGGCTGGATGTTTGCACCCTTCTCGTCGCACCAATTCCATCCAGTGTGGTTGATGATGGCTTGAACGGCACGAAACATGCGACGGAGCTATGAACAGCTATGAGAAAGAAACAGAAATAGAACCACAAAGAACATACAGCAGCCCACTTGTTTTGGCAGGCTTTCATGGTTTTCGGGCCACCGATTGTGCGTTTGGCTTCGACAATTGCAGCGGCAGCTTGAAAGGTGGCCATCTTGAAGTTGCCCCCATCCCCAGATGCAGCACGGTGCTCATGGAGAAAACCAACCAGTAGCTTCTCATCGGAGAGGGTCCATTGAGTCGTTGTGGGAGTGGCTGGCATGGAGGGAATCCGAGGGGAGGAGGTAGGTACAGTTCTGTCGATCAAACCTATTGTCGCGTTCAGTTGCCCGCAATGGTGGTCACACAATCGTCACAGAGCACATGATCACTGGTAGAATACGGATTCCTATTTAGGCGAGAATATGGCATGAGAATACCGTATTCTCGTATCCGAACGCAGCCTAAACGAAGGATACGAGCGGCCCGGGTGTACCGGAGCGGAGATAGCTGAGCCGGGTCTACAGGTAGCCGAAATATCTTTGTATACAACTATTGAAATTCTCCATCTGCCATCCTTCGCCCAAGTCTAGTAGAAATGGACCCAGAGCTTGGCAGAGGTGATCTTTGGACTAAGACTTTGGTGAAATTTTGTCAACTCGGAAGATAAACGGAACACACAGATGTCTCGGTTGTTCAATTCAAGCACCACGAGTCTCGGATACGTAATCGGGCGTGTATCCATATATGACGTTGTGTTCTCACGTCTTTCGGTCATTGTCGCACCTGGTGGAGATGTCGTACCTGGAGATTGGAGTGCCTCTGCCAGCAATTGACCACCGGTTCAACAACGTCCTGCCACTCTATGACGAGCTAAACAGTATGGAAGCTGATTGCACAAGGTTTACGCCTATCAAAGACAGGCGGGCTGGGTATCACGAGAAGTGCATCGAATGACGGTACGTTGTCTATGTTGTGAGCGAACAAGTAGAATTACTAACTGAGCATGTCTAGCCTCCCTCCACTTATGGTTCGATGCCCCTTCAAGTTCATTCTTCTGGACATCGACCCTCATGCAATTCTGCTCATAATGCTGTCCGCATCAACTCTGTACTACCGCTGAGTGAAATTATGAGGGTTCGAGCGGTTCAGAAAACCCTCAGAACAGAATAGCAACCTCTTCGCATATGCTTCATCCCTTTCCTTCCCCTTCAAGCTCTGCATCGTATTATAGTCTCATACCGGGCACTCTAATGTATGGCCTGAAAATCCTCTGCAGTGGGCCAAATACAATAGCCGATACCTGTGCCATAGCTTTGCCCACATTCAACCTGCTCAACCCGCCGTCTTGCACCCATCATTCCTCAACCCTCCTCACAAAGCCCCCCACGTGAGTAATACTACCCCCCTCACTGTAGCCGTCAAGAAGGTGCTCGATCCAAACTCGACTGGTTGAATAACACCAAAAACATTGCTCGATATCGGAAGGGCATGGTGCCCCAGTACGAGCGGAGGTTATTTTGGCGGAAATAAGCTGTTTACGATATGCGTAGGATCGGGCCCGGGGAACTTCGATTTGATGATGGATGAAGAAAGAGCCTCTTCTTCGATGCATACCACATCTCGCGAAGGACGACCGATATTCAAGGACGCGACCGCACACCCCAACATTTCGCCTTGTCTTTACTACCCTGATCGCTCCCCTCTCTCATGACGGCGACCTCTACCCCACCTATCGTCCCGCTCGTGGTCCAGTGTTCCGCCAGACGAGTATAAGACCCTCGCCGTTATTTGCAAACCCGGACCGCGGGACATATGGCGCTGCTAGACGACCCGAGTTCGTATATAAATGATGAGATAAATGATGTCGGACAAGATCTGGCCAAACCTTGTGAGGTCTACATGGCTCGCACAATTGTACAGGGCGGAAGCAGCACTCGTCCAGATACTGGAGGAGCTCGCGGCGAAGATGATTCATTTGGTATATTATCTACGTGATAAGACTTAGCTGAGTCTTCATACTCTCGTTGGTTTGATTCTAAAAAACAATAATGCCCCGTACAACTACTGAAACTATTCCAAACAGATGCACTCGGCACTTCCCTTCCATTTTGATGGTAGTTCTGACACCATTGAAACGTACGATGACAATGGGGTCCCGTGAAGGTCGGAATGAATTGATCGTCCGGGCCTTGGTCTGGAGCTATAGCAAAAGACATGACTGCGAGAACGATGCCATCCCTTGTAGTACCTGCCAGTGTCAGGTGGACAATAGTGCGGCGGTCATCGTTACGACAAGAAAAAAGGTTTCATGTCAATGATTGTTCGTATACAGGTTGCACGTTGTACATTTGGGAGAACCAGACCCCACGTGCCAGTGCCAATGGCAGCAGACCGATGAATGAGGACTGTATGTAGGCGCCTCTGCGAATGCGTGACCAATTTTAAGCCGTAAGAGAGTGGAAGTTGTGCGGGGAAGGACGTAGTGGCATTTGAGGGTTCCTTGGCAAACTCATAATAGCTGTGTGGAGATAGGGGCGTCACTATACTGTTGAGTCCCCCAGGAAGCCTGCCAGTGAAAGGATCGGGTCTGAGAAATTTGGTTGCTGTGCAGCTGCCAGTGTGAGGTTTCCTTTGGTCGGGACTCCAGAGAGAGGTGGAGACCTGGCTATGCATTCTTAGGGCTGGAATCGTACGAATCGTACTATTATGATCATGATCGATCGGTAGAGAAGTACCGCTTGCCCGTTAATGTGTGTTCCGTTTATCTTCCGAGTTGACAAATTTCACAAAAGACGGCCAAGCTCTGGGTCCATTTCTACTTGGGCGAAGACTGTGCCAGTAGGAACCCTCAAAGATGAAGAATTTCAATAGTTGTATGCAGAGATATTTCGGCAACCTGTAGACAGCTGTAGACCCTTGGACCCGGCTCAGTCGAGCCATCCCCGCCCCGGTACACCCGGGCCGCTCGTATCCTTCGTTTCCCCACTCACTGGCAGCGCTCAGCGCTCAGCACTGGCAGTTGCCAGTGAACGCCGCACCTTGAAGACTCCATGCATGGTACCATCTACACTGCATTATCCCGATCATTCTCTTGATATATGCATGTACCTCAGTGCCTTTATTTCTTTCTGTCTATCAGGACCTGTGCTGAAACTATCAGGGAATCCGTGACGTCTACCATTCTCGGGGTCGCATCGTCATATTTGTATCTGCTCTTCTTGGTTTGTAGAACAATTACTGAGGAATGGTATATTCAATGGGAATGGACCCCCTCTGGACCCGTTTACACGTTTTTTCCAAGAACCAAACCACGGCATTGTATTCGCGGGCTCCATTCAGTCTACCGGAATCACAACGTCGATTGTCAGCGTTCATCTAACGAGCCAACCGGGGTCGACTTACAGCTACTTCCAATGGATGGAGACTGTAGAGAGTTGGTCGAATGGTTCTATGAGCCGCAGAGCGACGGTCTTCGGTTACTCGAAAGAGCACGCACGTGGGGACGACAGAAATGAAGAGGCGAAGTGTACAGTGTCGTGAACGACAAGACAAGGCACGGTGAGGGAAAGACCGCCTGTCCACTTACGTCCAACTGATAGAAATCCATAGAATAAACTGACGCCAACTCGGTCACGGTGCTTTTGACCACTTTGGTCTCGTCCAGACATATATAAAGAGGTGAATGTGACGGTCATCTACCTATCAACCCACTACCCAGTTCTTAGTTTCCTACTCATGTCTTTCACTGTTGCAGCCAACATCCGTCTCGCTGGTTCCGCCCAAGGAAATTTCCTTGACGACCTGACCAGCCGTACGTCGTTTCCAACGCCGTCATGGTCGACCTCTCCCCACCATTCCAATACTTACTCCTGTATTCCAGAGAACATCGGGCAATGGCCTAAGACCCAAGCCATCAAGAAAATCACCAATGTTGTCGTTTACACTGGTGATATTGTCGATTCTGTGAGGATCACTTATGACGTGAAGAACGGCGGCATCATCAGTCCGGTTACCGTACAACACGGTGGTAACGGTGGAATCCCGAGTCTGACCTTTGCTGTTGGCGGTAATATTTTGTTTTTTGGTGTCCAAATCTTTGTTCACCCCAGGAATTGCGTTGCTTACAGCTGACGAAAAGCTCGTCGCCGTTTATGGTTCCCGTCTCGTGGACGCAAGCCCTTACGGTAATAGGAAGTATGTGGTCAGGATTTATTTTGATGACATATGAGTAATCAATCTGCCTCCGCCATTCAGCATTGTCCGGCTGTCGTTCGTGGTTGTGAACACCGCCGCGACCGTACCGACGGTTCAAGTTTATAGTAAGTCCGATGGATGTATAGATTGCCGATTTATAACCAAGATCGTGACAGCTGCTTCGGGAGTCTATGGGGCCGCGTCGGAGAAATTCGAATTAGCTTGGCCGCTCACAGCAGCTTCTTCATACACGTTCCAACCAAGTAAATATGCCGTCGATTCTGTCGGTATCTCTACTAACATCGTATACAGATGGCATGCAGGATGCCTACTTGCAGGCGTTGGGGTTCTCCAACGCTTTGGACAAGGCTGACCCCGCTGTGCTTTGATGGAATTTTCTCACGAACTGAATCCGACTTGGATGTCGCGCTTGCTCTTTGTGTATGGTCGTTGTTTAGCACGGTTGTAAATGTCGTGAATTACTTTTTGGAAAGAAACACGAAAGGTGTCCACCGTGTCTAGATCCTGCAACTCAGGTTTATTCCAGGAACTAGTAGACGGAGTGGCAGTAACGCCGTTGCTGACATTGGTGCATACTTGACGGAGTTGACGCCAGCTCAGATCCAGGTTTCCCCGCTGGCCCCTCTGCCGGCTCTGCGCCACCACTGGCACCTAATAGCCCACCGTCTGTATCATGGAACCTCTTACCCTGGCTGAACTCAGCATTCAACCAGCACTCGAGCCAACATCCTGAAGGCGGGCTGCGTCAGCGTTTCCCTCAAGTTTTCCCTCAAATTTCTCTTGCGTGATTCGCCGCGAGGACAGATATTATCCCGCGCGGTATCCTTTCGTCTCTGTTCTACCCTGATTTCAGCGAACCCGAGTGATAATTCAGGCAGCGAGACACCAGTGAGCGTTGGCGAGCCGCTGGTTACCCAGATCCTGCGCCAAATGCCAGTGACTGTCCCGCAGTTACTCCGACGCAGCGCCGTGACATTGAAATGTAAGCGGTCCGATCACATGGCGTGCTCTAGGATCCCGCATTTCACCAAAGTCTCATATTATGAAACTCATACTAGTAGTACGAGATCGGGGCGGCCCTGATCTCGAGTCCTTGAGCCTTGTAAAATGGGACAGAACTCGATTCCTGTTGCGAGTTGGGAATACATACCTTACAGTTAGGCCATGTTAGTATTGTCATCTTGAACTAACAGACATTCGACATTTTCATTCATTTCAAACATAATTCCCAGCGTTTACATTCCCGCTGAACAGCGACCATACGTATGGTACGCAACCATACGCAAAGAGCGAGTACCACTGAATTCGGGTTCTATATCATGGGCGAGCCGGCCTCGCCCAAAACCTTGGAGAATCCAATGGCTTGCAGATAGCTAACGGGCGGGCCGGCTGTGCATGGCGTCAGAAGAGATATTGATAAAATGGCGGGCTGTTTACGCGGTTGGAAGGTGCATGGCCGCGAAGACACTCCTGCACACGCTTCAACGCGGCACGGTGCCAGGCCCGCATCCCATTCATACCCAACAACCCCACTCGCTTCTCCCACGTCATTGGCCCGGGAAGGAAGGACGCTGAACACTTACTGAACTTCATACAGGAGAGCCATGCGCTCACCCACCCCGAAACCGGCCCGCGGGAAGGCCAGATTGGGGAGACGAGCAAAACCCCTCCACGCGAAAATCTTGGCGTCTGACGCCCAGCCCCCCGCGCGATTGCGAACTCACGGGGCCAACTGCTTAAGATGCCCCTCACGTTTCTTGTCCCCGCTCAGTTCTGGTAACGAGGGCACCCACCCCTATTAGGTACAATCTTTGTAAATGTAGCAGGCTACGTCCGGTCTAAGCCTCGGGCTTATACTCCATGGTTCAAAAAAAAAAAGGTGCACAAGAAGGTGCATGAAGAGGCTGCCTTGGGGACAAGATAAATCAAACTTTTCGGTAAGGTCACGGGGGTTCCCCGAAGCAGCTGTAACGATTTTGGTTATAAATTGGTAGGCCATACACTATTACAGCAGTTTTCATATCGATAGGCCAAAATTCAGAAAAGCTAGCAGCAGGCTGGGTTTCGGGATCTCCCGTTGGTGTATTTGCCGAGACTTACCATGAAATAAAAATAAATAAAATAAACAAAAACAAAAAAGACAAGGCATGACAAAAGAAAAGAAAAAAAGGATAAGCCTTATTTGTTTCCCACCGGATCTCAGATAACTGGTTATCTGAGATCCCCGCTCACTCAGCCCGCCACTAGCTTTTCCAGGTTTTGGCCTATCGATATGGAAACTGCTGTAAAACTTACTATAAACTTTAGAGCCCGTCCAGCGCATGGTTTGTTGGGCCCGGCATCAGCCAAAAAAAAAGATTTGTTTTTTATTTGTTGGTCCCTGCAATATGACTGTCCGGTGCAGTTGGTCGCACCTGACTGCGGCAAGGTCGCTCCTGACCACCCTGCCAAAAATAAAAACGGGTATGGACCCGTTTTTATTCGTTGTTGGGCTCGACAAGCTTGGTCGGGACATGACTGTGTTGCGGTCACACATTATATAATGTTTGATAAACACAGTCATTATCACACCTGTCATGCCAATGAACACTCAAAGGCCCGCGTATCAATGAAGCTGCACATCAATTTCCAAACTGTATAATAAGGAAGAGAGCCGTATCATGGAGGTGATACCCTAAATTGGACAGTCTAAGATTGCGCAGGGTCTAGGGGGTGTGAAGTGTTGCAAGGTGTTGTGCAGGCCTCCGCAGGACGCGAGCTGTTGTATATGTGTCTGCAGCGATCGTGAACACATTTAAATTGAAGGGTTGAAGCCGCACACCAGTGCGGCGAGATTGGGAAGGGAAACAGGGTTCAAGGGGGTGGCGGGACCGGAATCCTGAACAGGACGTGGGAGGGGGGGGGGTGTGCGGTGGAGGCCGGAAATTTTTTTGGACCTTCCTAATTAGGAAGTAGTCCCCCTAGCGGTGCTACAACCACGCTCTCCCTGGCTGATGTGTTCGTGATTTTCACACTTTCAAGATCCCCTGTGTTTAGCCTGTGGTCACTCATGCTCTGCCATGCTTTCCTGTGCTTTTCTACACTCGCTTTGCCACTTTCCCACATGTTTCGTCACTTTCCCGCGCTCTGTGCATGCTCAGCTTCCTCACTCTTCCCAAGACATTTCCCTATATGTTTTAGTATTCCCATTGTACCCTGTCCATCTAATGTACCCTCTTTCTTTAGCTTATATCCCATGTAATCTTACACCAAAAGTTTAGAATAGAGACTTCTCCCCTCACATTTCAGAGCTCAGAGCAGCTCACCCCTCGTGTTCCTCAGCGCGCTGCACTTACGCGTGGCCTTAGCAACTCAAACCAGACGCGTTCCCGACACAGGCAGTTACCTATACGAAGTTTCGTTCCGTGCGGAAGCCTGTGCGACCTTTTCCGACCACCAAACTCGGTGGGGCTCTGGAAGCCCATAGCTCCATTCCCGACCTCTCTGCACTTGTGCGCGGCCTTAGCAACTCAAACCAGACGCGTTCCCGACACAGGCGGTTACCTATACGAAGTTTCGTGCCGCGCGGAAGCCTGTGCAACCATTTCCGACCACCAAACTTGGTGGGGCTCTGGAAGCCCATAGCTTCATTCCCGACCTCTCTGCACTTGCGTGCGGCCTTATAAATTCAACACAGACGCATCCACAATCTCCACAGACTAATATACGACATATCACGCCATGCGGAGGCCTGCCATAGACTATTTCCTGGCGACCAGGCTCTCAATAGAATGTGGGAGTGTGGTGTGACGCAAGTGGGTGTGCATGCCTCTGTGGGGCACGATATGTCATGAGGGGGTTTATAGTTGTCATAGACACATCGCCATTAAACCGCTAAGGCCGCAGATCAGTGCTGTTGGTTCCAGAATGCAAATGGTGGGGTATGAGGAGCCTAACTGGGTCAAGTGGCTAAAGGTGGTCAAAGATGGTCGTGCACACTTCTGCACAGCACGAAACTTTGCAAGGGTGGCCGCTTTTATTGGGGACGTGTTTGGCTCAAATCTCTAAGGCCGCACACAAATGCAGCAGTAGAGGAGACTTGGAGAGGAATGGGAGGGTGATGACAAACTTATACACGTGATTTAAACATACCATATATGGAAAGAGGGAGGGGGGAGGGGTAGCCAAAAATGGCTGAAAAAAAAAAAACTGACGTCATGTCAAAATTTCCGGTCCCGCCACCCCCTTGACAGGGTTGGTCAGTTGTGAGTGGTTGGAAATGGTCGTGCACGCTTCTGCACGGCGCGAAAATTTGTACAGGTAGCTGCCAGGGTTGGGAATGTGTTGCGTTTGACTTGCTAAGGCTGCGCATGAGTGCAGCAGAGTGGAGAACACGAGGGAACTGCAGTATTATTGAGACAGACTCTGGTCCGCTAAGGACACAAATGTCACACTTGCTCATGTGTTGTGAAAATAAATAAATTTGCCTGTCGTGACCGAGTATTTATGTTCGGTGGTCTGACTACATATTTTTAATGCCAGAGCAGACTGATTTATCTGACTCATCAGACTGAGGTCGCGAGCAGCTATTTCTGAGGGGCAACTTTGCACCGGACGGGCTCTTAGTTGTTGGGGCATTCATGTCGGGTGCCATAAAGCAACGAGTTTCGAAGTTAAGAACCTCGGCTCCACCCGGACCACCACGCTGTACGGTAATCGGGGCCGGAACGTTTCTTCAAGGAATCGACAATGCCCCCAGCGAAAACGACAATCCTGGTTATTCTCTTGATGGCTCAGGTTTTAGACACCCGCTTGAATACAGGTCAGCAATATAAAAACTGGAGAAGAATTGTTTTATTTTTTATGCAGTGGAGTGCGCCCTGCGGTACAAAATTGCACAGCACTACATGGTTACCCTGATATCGCATGTATCAGTCTGGATCTCCCTGCACAATTTCAATAGCCATACTACAATTGAGCATCTCCGGTTGCCGGATTCGATCTTAACTCTGCGTTAGCAAGTGAGTAACTGGCCCTTCAGCATATGTATGGTGCTGTCTCCTCGAGAAGTTGATTGGTCGGATTGGAAACGCAAGCTCTGTCATCTCAAAATAGCTGCTCCAGCATTCTGCGGAAGTTAGGCGTCCCGAGACCCGTGACCTGCGTAGCCCGGGGTCATCCAACGTCGAAAGTGAAGAAGTATCAAGTCTGGTGGAACGCACAGGGTCCCATCCAACGACGGCGGAAAATCCATCCATGTTGCAGCCCGAATTCGAGCCCTCCGTGATATCGGTGAGACCCCGGGAGCCCCTTCTGTACAGCCAGGGGTTGAGGAAGCCGAGAGGTTCCTGACCTGTCGAAATCAGCCAGTCATTAAGCAGCGAGATTATGCCTGCTACAATCTGTAAATTGGCAATCAGCTGGGCGGTCAAGCACGGACGACCCGAATAGGAGGAGGGAAAAGAGACAGACGTACGGGCGTCGCTACACTTGTGCCGCCCACCCCGTACACTTTGCCTTCCAAAAGGATCGGGAGTCCGAGGGCCTGCGCGGCGATGTCGGGGAAGCCGCGGCCAGAAGCGCTGCACCAAGTACAATTTACAAATGGGTTAGATCGAGTCACAGAAGCGAACACACTTGTAAAGGTCTTGATACTTGTTCCCGAGGTCCTGGAGGAAGGTGGACACGGCCTCCTCCTGGTAAGTCGGCCGCTGAAAGTAGTCCGAGAAGCCGCCGCCCGAGAATTCTGCTGCGACCTCCGGCTCAGAGGATATCGCTCCGCCGACGACGGTAACATAAGGGCCTGCAAAAGCGTGGCGATGCGGTGAGCATCCTGGACCCGCACTCGTGTACTACGTCCAATCTGAGAAAAATCGTCACACGTACAGGTTCCGGGAAACCTGGGCATGAACCGAACGGTGCCGTCGTCTCTCAGGCAGGTCCCTTTGCCGATGCCGTCGTTACCACTCGACACGAGGACGCTGACACCACGTACACCGAGCATCGCGAACTGGTCGCACACATTGATTGCATATTCCCTCGACATGAGACGCTCTTCAATGCCGTACGATATGCTGATGGTCTGAGGGATGTTCTCCTGGGCGAGGATGTATTCCAGCCACGAAAAAAGGTCTTCCATGCCCGGCGCTCCTTGGCCGGTGCTGTAGAAGATGTGAGGGATCGGATACGCCATGACCTCAGCATATTGGATGTCCACGTTTGCCTCTTGGTGTGGGTGGGTCGGGTCGTACCCCCCACCGTTGACCAGTACGACAGTGTACGTCGCGTCACCTGCTTCAAAGCGAAATTTCTGCATGAACGCCGTCAGGTCCGCCTGGCTCGGATAATTCCCTAAGAATCCCAGGACCCCGAGAACATTCTCGCCCCGAGTATTGGGTGTATAGGCTTCCGTGTCGTACAGCCAGCGCAGGAACGACGGCGTGATGCGGTTGACTTTTGCGCGACTCGATAGCATCGTCGCGGGCTCTTTCGATGTCGACATCACTGCCCCGTCGGAGCGATTCCGCGGTGTCTGCCATTGCGTGCATGGGGAGACAAAGGATGTCGTAGGCGCCACAGTCAACACATCCCGGTGCAGCGCCACAGGAAGCGAATAACCGACAGTGCGAACAATGGTCTCGCCCCTCTCTACGTGCCTGTAGAGCTGGTACGACGCGCCGAGGAGAGTGTTAGCTTGGGTCACAGACACGCCTTTGAGCGTCAGTGTATTGCCGCCGTGCGTCATAGAAATGGACGAGGAGAATATGCCGCGGTGTTCGAGCCAGGAATAAACGAGCTCGAGGGTCTCTGGACGCGGTGCGACGAGGTCAGCCACCTGCTCCTTTGTCAGGTATGCACGATATCTTTATGGCATCGTGAGGACATGCGTTAGCGGAGTGGTGGTGGACGTACCTTGGATGCCCGGGTTCAGTGACCTCGTGGAGCGCGTCTATCACGGCGTTCTCACGCTGAGGTCTGAGAGCAATGTGAAGGTCGATTGTGGTTCCAGAAGGCGGGTGGCCCAGGGTCTCCCAGTTCTTCGGGACTGCGTTCCAGGAGTGCTTGATGTGCATGTCGTCCCAAGGTGGTGAGAGGGACTTCGCAAGGCTACCAAGAAGAACAAGGACAATGACAAAGAGGACAGAGATACAATGGTAGTGCATGATTACAGGGAGTCACCGATATGTCGTCTACTATAAAATGAGTTGGTGAGGTTGAGGAGATGGCCCGAGATTCAGAGAACTGGAACGGTGGGAACTTTTATGGTGCACGTCTGTGTCGGAACGAAACTCGAGAGGAGGTAGATGTGGGTGTATTACCGCGGGTTGCATTAGAATTTGATTCTTTTGAAACAACAGAACAGGCCATGGGATTGGGCGAGGGTAAAGTCTGACTAATTTCATGTCCGAAGCGAGGGTTGGTGAAGGACCATGGCTTGGAGAACGGTACGATGGCCGAATTCCGAATCGAGTCGGCTCATCCTATTCGATTACTAATCACGTATATACGAAAATAATTTGTATTAGAACAAATTTGTTTTTTAGTTTAATTTTTACGAAACTAAAAATGTTTATAAAAGTATTTAATTAAATAAAAAGATAAATATGTCTGGTGGTCACCACCCCGTGCTCCCGTGCACTTCTGTATTTCCCAAGGTATTTCCTAGTATCTTTTCTATTGCCTCTATCTACTTCCCCTCGGGTAGATATCCCTATAACTCGCATAACTATCTACAGTGGGATCCGGGAAAACCACTAGCAAGTGATTGGCAGAGTGGCGGCTGCCGGTCTAATGGTCTAATGATATAATGCGCTCCTGAGGCCTTGCCCGAGGCTAAGAAGAATGCTGGGGCCCAGAGGTTCAGAGAGATCTATGGACTGCAAGCTGTTATGAGCTATTTCTACATGGGAAATGAACTCAGGAACCACAGAGGTAAAGGAGCCAGGCCGTGGGCTGCTTTCCGAGTCAATTTTGATGTGGGGATAGGCGTCTTCGATGTGACCGATGACGGGGGTTGAGCAAGGACAGTTTCCATAGTCACAGTGGCGACTGACACCTCAGTCTTTTTCCCGAAGACTGAGGTCAATACTTTATTTTACTTTCCGTATGCTACCTTACTGATTGTATCTTAGTCGCGCTTTCCTGTGCCTCTAGCACCAGAATAAATATGGATCAATAAAAAATGAGCCCGATAGCATCAGGAAAATATCCCAAAATCTTAGTGGGCTTAGAGTGCTTATTTAGTGCTTATCTACTCTAAGCCCTTTCTAAGCCTCTCAAGCAGCTTATTTTCTGCTTAGTGAACCAGTCATTAAGCACAAGTAAAATCTAAGTACACATAAGTTTATCAAGTAGTTAAAAAAGTACAGTATCAAGCAAGTAGAAAGATATCAAGTAGGACTACTGCCTTGCCATTGCCATCCCCCACACCACTGTCGCCAATCCTGCCGCGTCGCCAATCCCACCGCGTCACCAATCCCGCCGCGTCACCAATCCCACCACGCCAATCCCGCCACGTCACCAATCCCGCCGTGTTGCCAATCCCACCGCGTCGCCATCCCCCGCTGTCCCTACCCCCATCCCCTCTGCCGCCGCTTCGTCACCGGCCGCTTCATCGTGGTCGTGGTCGCGGTCGCAGTAGTCGAGTGGTCGCGGTCGTGGTCGCACAGCCATCGGCATCGTCTTCGCGCAGCCGACTCGTGCCGTTATTGCGCCGTGGTCGTGTCATTGTTGTGCCGTGGTCGTACCGTCAGCCGTGGTCGTACCATCGCGCCGTGGTCGTACCGTCACGCTGTGGTCGTACCGTCGCACCGTGGTCGTACCGTCGCACCGTGGTCGTACCGTCGCACCGTGGTCGTACCGTCGCGCCATGGTCGTACCGTCGCACCGTTGTCACACCATCTTTGCGCCATCGGTCGGAGTCGTGCGAGGAGTTGTCGTGCGGCTTGCACCACGCCGTGTGCTGCATGCATCATCGCGTGGGGCTCGCATCGGAGTGGTGGTGGTGGCTTGCGGTCCGAGTCCACATGTGGGAGTGGCGTCGGTGGTGGGCGTCGGTGGAGGTCGGTGGCGGTCACGGACAGAGGCACACTCGACTTAGAAAAAAAAAGGGTCTGGCAGAGGCTGAATCTGTGGCGTGGGAAACGGTGCTCTGCGGTGTGGGAAAGTGTGCCTTGACACGTCGACGCGTCGACACTGGGCACCCTTCTATGTACTTCAACACTTCAAGCTTCAAAGTTCAACGGTCATCGCTTCAACGTTTCAACAACTGAACAACTGGTGCGTTGTTCTTTTCTTTTCTTTTTTTTTTCCTTCTAACTATCTTCTAACGGTCGTCTTCCAGGTATCGCCTTGCACGCGGGCCACCCCCTCTACTCCAGGGAAAACCCCGTCGCGGGCACGCAATCCACCACACCACCATGCCCTATCCCTTGGCCCCCACCCCCCCCACCGTGATGTTGGGCTCCAGCCCACTCTATTAAGTTTGTTCTTTTCTTTTTTTTTCCTTCTAACTATTCTTCTAACAGTCGTCTTCCAGGTATCGCCTTGCATGCAGGCAACCCCCTCTACTCCAGGGAAAACACCGTCGTGGGCACGCAATCCACCACACCACCACGCCCTGTCCCTTGGCCCCCACCCCCCGTTGCAACATTGGGCTTCGGCCCACTATATTAAGATAAGTTTGTTTTGTTTTGTTTTTTTCGTTCTGTATCGTTTAATCACTTGTGTTACAGACCTAACTCCACGTCGCCGCCTCCACCTCCACCTTGCAGCACACAAGCCCGTGGTGGCCGCCTCCAACGATCGCCACGGACAAGTCCGCCACCACCACCACCCCTTACAGCGTGCAAGAGCTGCCGCAACGCCACCCCCACATGGCGCGCAACCCCCACCGCTACGACACCAATGACGATGGTGACGCAGCGGCGGGAACAGCATGGAGGCAGGAATGACGGTGATGGTGACATGGTGGCGGTGGGAATGGCAGCAGTGGCGTGTCGGGAGCGGTGGCAGCGCGGCGGGAATGACGGCGGCAGCGGTGGGACTCCTGTACTTCTTTTGTGTATTAGTGTGTTGTAGTCTACTAGTATGCAATGAATAGGTTTTTCTGTACATTTCTCACTGATTTGTGTGATGCTTATTGAACTTAAGTCTTGGCTTACTCATGGAAATCTGGTTTGTGCTTTGGCCCCCTAAGTCCAGAATAAGTGTAACGCCACCACAGGGGCGTTAGGTACGACGTGTACCTCGGTTAAGTCACGGACGGTAACGGGACAGGAGTAAGTCAGTTACGACTCAGTTCGATGGTGAACAAGTACCACTTGGCCTCCGTGGACACAAGGGTAATAGCAAGGACAAGCTCAAGCGCAACGGCGAGCAAAGGAAGGGAGTCAAGCGAAAATGCGACTCAAGGGATCAGATTGTGAGAGTAGACAGCGGTGTGGTATTACACAAGAAGTCAAGTCTACCGTACAAGCTAGGTAGCGTGAGACTTATATACTAGTACACGATGTTTGTCAGAGACAAACATATGGCGCGATCCTAGGATCCAGGTCCTAGAGAGCTAACAAAGGGAGAATACAAAAAGAGAACAAGGGAATCCCACGGGACGATGCGTGGATCAGAAGTCGTCAGCGGGTTCTGGAAGTCGCGCCATGGGGCATCGTAACGGTCATACGCTGGGCGCGAGATGAGAGCCGAGGTACGGATTGAAGCGGATCGTATCGTAAAAGTACAATGGAAAGTCGGCACAGAATACGAGTTACGGGATGCGAAGGGAAGAGGGGAAAGAAGGAGGGAAAATCGTAACATTACCCCCCCCTTCAGATTCAAAGTCGCCACGACTTCGACTAGTCGCTAGTATAGTAACAGTCCTCTTCTGGTATAACGGTAGCCAGGTCAGGAGAGGGGGAACGGGGACAGGTGTGAGAATGTAAGAACATGTGGCGTCCCCTGCGGCCACACTTCCGGCACCCCTCATACTGAGGGCAGTCAATCTCATCGTGAGTGGCCTTCCAGTCGAGACATTTCCCACACCAGCGGGTATGCGGCGTGGGGTTCTCATACCGGGCGGACATTGGGGACATTCGCCTTATGAGGCAAACGTCCACGCAGTGGGCAAGGCTACCGCACCACTGGCACGCGTCCCGCCGTGCTCGCTCGGGGCAGTCTCTTACGAGGTGGTCTTTGGACCTGCACTCGTAACACCTGCGATGACACGTGCTGCCTTCCCCTTGAAGGCGCGGCATCTCGCAGGGTCCTCCCTCCCGCAGGGGTAACGGCATCTCGCCAGGTCCGTCTGCGCGCAGGGGCAGCGGCATTGAGGAGTGGCGGGGTCGAGTGGGTTTGGTCATGAGCTCAACATATCAGTCGCTGATAAGGGGAATGATGCGGGCGTACTGCAACCGCTTTCTTACACTGGACATATTCATGTCCAGGTGGAACTGGTCTTTGATGGCCTCCGCCTCCAGCCTGCGGAGGTCGTCCCGTCGCACCTTGAGCGCGTCTCGGGCTTCCAGGCATGTGCGTAGGCGGGCGACGTCGGCATGGAGGGCAGGGTAGTGAAGGGAGGAGATGACTTCGTCGATGACGAGTCGGCGAGGGTCATGGGGGTGGAAGAGGTCTATCTGCTGGTCCGTCACGTGTTGGGGTAACTGGTTAGCTGTGGTGGTGCGTAGGTAGATGGACGTGACGTAGCATGGCTCTCCTTTCCCCATCGTCCCTACCACCTCATGGTAGTCCTTGCGGTAATAGATATACCGCGCCACTTCCTTCTTCCCCGGCTCGCCAATCATGAGCGGGTAGAAGCGCGGGGAGGTGGGGTCGTTAGGGAAATAGGGAATCCCCAGCTCTCCTGATGTGTCCGGGTCTTCATCATCAAGGAGGGCGTAGCGTGGATCAGGGAGAGCGAGCTCAACGGTGGCAATGGGGGTAAACACGTGGTCAATCCCAGGTGGGAATGGAGGGAGTGGGAGTGAGGATTGGTGCAAGGTACTGAGCGTTGGTTGCGAGACAAGTGGAGGTGGCGACGTCGACCCAGATGATCCCGAC